>JAZHYW010040507.1:0-17673 GCA_037355805.1 Ixodes ricinus | reverse complement strand
TCTGTACACCCCTCGACTCGGGTCTACTACAGGTAGGAACCTCTCTGACTTTATACGTGCTTACTGGCACTGGTGGGACCCAAGATTACTCAAACGCACCGCAACTTTCCGTCTTTGTCTCGGTGGGATTTCAGCAATAAAAGCGGTACATTTCTTTCAGTCTCTTGATCAAAAAACTTGATGACGGAACTCAGTGGACAATGCCAATCATGTGACCTTCTGGAGTGCGTCATTAAGCTTTGCGATCTCCGCTGTGGCGATATTTAAATGCTGCTTATGAATTGGACACAAAAACATTTGATTTCGGCTCGTGACAATCAATGATGCGATGTGCATTTGGGTAGTGACTCGTGTCCAAATCTCTGAGGAGGACGGGAATAGTCAAACCTGAACAACGCGTGGAACTCAGCGCGTGTACTGTGCTGTGCCAACCTCAACACGCGACTAAGTTTAAAGCATTGGCAGCATAAAAATCCGCTCGCAATCGCGTGCCACTTTTTCTGGCTGCGAGGTGAGGGGTAAACAATGGTCGTTTTCATGGAACTTTACAAGACAACTGCCATTGCGTAGAGAAAAAAAAAACGCAACGTATTTAATTATTTATAAATGTAAATCAATAATTCCAAGCTGTATTTAATGAAAAAAAGATTGTTGCATCGCCTTTTTAACGTTATAATGGTGCTATAAAAAGTGGAAAATATGAGATACTTGAAACAAAAATATATGCGCAAGCTTTGATAACATTAGCAAATATCCGTAAGCACGAAATATGTTGGGCGCCATGGTGCAGAGTTTTAGCTGTGTTTGCGTGGCCATGGCCTCCGAGATTCTTCAGACGCAAAGCTCTTCTCCGGCCATTTTCATTTGTAGGGAGAGCTCGCGGCTTTTTCTACGGCGTGTTGGCGTTAGAATAGGTCTAAATATCCTCATAATTAAGCTTGCTTGGCTAGCTGCCTGGATAAAAGGCGGCTTGTTTGTCCGAATTCGAGTTTTTTAGATGGTAACATTCTGGAGTCTGGTCAGTGTGGTTCCTATTGAAAAATCTCATTTAAATGAGAAAACGTTTTTCCAATAAACACATATGAATCATACAAGATATATAAGAACATGCAAGAACAATATAAGAACTCTAAAATAACTATGTAAGGTATATAAGGACATATAAGAACGATATAAAAAACTTGTGACAGGTTTGTCATATTGTTTTCATATGTTCTTATGTATCCAATGTAGTTATTATATAGTTCTTTATGTTCTTATATATGTTGTATGATTCATGTGGGTTGCGCACTTCGGCGAAGAAAGCGGGCTGCAGGAGGTGACCGACTCAAAGTAGACGACTGCCACCTCCAAAGCATTCATGTCTAGGGCTTAACACTTAACGCCGGGGTAACCCGGTATCGCTTCCTGTCATCGGCATGATCGTCGTTCATGATGATCTGTTATACGCTCCTTCAGCTGGGAAAACCAGCGTTGGAAATTGACAGAGGAAAATTATGCATGCGAAGAACCTCCGAGGCTATGGCCCCGCTCACATCAGTCTTTCTCGTTAACCAGACACGACGTACGAGGAGTGTGCCCTTATCACATTTTATTACCCCCGATCTTTGTCAGCACGATGAAGCTTATGCATTATTTTTTTTTTAAATTCCGCTGAGTGATGGTGCTTGTCTCACATCTGCGCTCGCACCAGTTGTCCTTCGAACTCCTGCGCCGCTTAGCTCAGCTAATAAGCACTCGGTCGCGAGCTCAGTTCCTGTCTGGGATGTCCGTATGCCCGTTTCATATGGTCATTATTGACTTGCATACTTTATAAATCACCTTGCTCTTTAAGGTTTGAACTAACGCTGGAGTATGACACCAGAAGCAAGGTTGGGACATGACGGGGTTTTGATAGAATAGACTCCTTCCGAAATGTATTCGGGCCACTCTGATCAGTACCATCATCTGAGAAATGGTACATGTGGGTAATTGGTGTCCTTGTGTTTACTGATGACGGAAGAGATTGAAGATGCTATTAGGCGGATGATGCGAGGCCTATACATTTAACAAGTAAGTTCGATGTGAAGGAGATTTTGAATAAACGATCTGCATAAGTGATCATTTTTATCTCGGGTTCTTTCCATCTGTTGTTGGCAGATAGTCGGCTCTAAAAGTTTTTTCTTCACTGCGTCACTGTGTGTCGGTGCTTCGTCCTCACCGGTTGTATATTGTAATTGTAAGTTGAATCGCAAGGTAAATAGTAGGGTAAAAACACACGTTCTCGACTGCTCATGACTAGACTAACTGATGGTGCCCGGTAGAATACAGCAGAAAGCATGTCAACTACCGCCATCAGGACGATAAAATGTAAACTACCATTTAAGCCATCAGATGACACTGCATTTCAAAAAAGGTATATTTCCCTTATAAAACACATTCCGTCGAAAAGACTACACGCCGTTCATTGAAATATAACAGAAGGCGGAGGTATTTGTCGCAGAGACGTTGAAGTACATGTTTAAATACATGTTCACACAATTGTGCTGACGACCGACTTTTTTATATCTAGCGACAACATAACACTCACAAATATCACAAGATGATGTAAAGAAACTCGATCGGAAGCTGTGGCTTGTGTATGAATGAGTTTCAAAGAAACCATATTTACGATTTCCGTGGCGTAAATACACTCGTATGTCCACAGCTAGGGACGACTCTTCTTTCAAACGTTGGGTTATTTTTCGTCGGTTATTCGCACATGTGTTCCACCCTCTGCTATTTCGATTTGACGAAACCATTTCACTCTAAGCTAAGAAAAACCTCTTGAAAGAGGTGGGCTTCACGGAGACTTACGGGGTGCCGTAGTCCTTGCTGGTGTTGTAGCCTCTGCCGTAGTTGTTGCAGGTGTTGTTGCTTTTGTAGTCGGCACTGGAGTCTTTGTAGATTTGGCTGTCCAAGGTGTAGTAGCATTTTCCGGTGTTGTTATTTTGGTACTCAGATTTGTAAGCGTCTTTGTAGTCGTTGTATTAGTTATTTCACTCAGTGTAGCATTTATTAACGCAACCGCTGTTTCACCAGTTGTATTGCTTGGTGTCTCTGTTTCAGCGGTTGCATTGCTTGGTGTCCCGGTTTTAGTGGTTGTATTGTTTGGTGTCTCTGTTTCAGCGGTTGTATTGCTTGGGGTCGCTGTTATCGCTTTTGCTGTTCTCGTTGTGGGTCTGGATGTTTGGAGCCGAGAAGTGGATGAAGGCCTGGGGCCACCGTCGGATGAAGTAGTGCGCGATGTCCGCTCAGATGTGGAGTCGACGTTATCTGCACCTATCATGCAACAAGGAGAAGAAGAAAATCGTCTGGACCATATTATGACACCGCAACCAAAGGGAGTCAGTGGCCGAATGCGTTCACGAACCGCAGCTCAGAGCATGTGGAGTAAAAGATTGCGCTCTAGAACCCGGCGTTCCTTAGGGCAATTAACACCACCTAAAACACAAGGCTTTCCTTTAACGTCATCACTGGTGAATCCACCCAGTGCCGCCTAGCTTGCGTGAACATCACCACCAGAGCATCTAGCAGCGTGACACAAAGAGCTCTCCAGCTAGAACGTTGCGACGCCTAGACGAAGACGTCTGATATCTTGGGGCAACTTTCTTTGAGCCTCCGTGTGTTTGCCGCTAGGGACAGGCCGGGAATCCGCTAAATAGGACGTCATGCGCATTTCCTTTCTTCTATACTCGTGTTCACTTTACGTATGGCAGTATAAAATATCCGGCTTCTCGAAAAGCGTTACTACTTCCGTCTTTATCTGGATAATCAAGGCATATCTCCAGGTGCATCTTAGATTAGATATAGGTCATTCTCTTAAAACGTGTACTTTTCAAACGCCAAAAGCATGGCTTTTTCCTCCGAAAAACAAACATTTTCTTGAGGTGACAACAGATTTAATGGTATAAGTGAATTCTCACCACGCCCATATCTATCTGGATGAGCGCCGTATCTTCGTGTGGTCTGGCATCTGCACTACGTGGTGCACGGCGAAAACGCTATGCTACCAGTTGTACTGAACCGGCTAAATTTCCCTGCTACGGCGGACACATCAGACGCCTGTCGCTGACTACTGCCACTGTGTAAACATACACATAAGTGCATAATAAAACCAAGCTACGATATGTTGATCATAAGCTCAGTATATTAATCAAACGCCCTTCGACGTACTTCCCATAAGACCATAGACGGCCTCATATACACCCTCACGCAATTTACAAAGAAGTCCGCGCGTTTGCCCATGGTATATGTGGGAACTGCGCGAGAGCTGAAGCCAGGTTCGCGTAAGGTGAAAGGTTTGCACATGCGCAGTGCCGACAGCACCGGCAGCGCACTGCAGTGACTTCGGTTAGTGTACTTGGCGTACATTGTAAATCAGCTTAAAATAATGTTTTAACAACTATAGAAATGCAAAAAAGAAAGATTTACTATTTCTAAGGTTGCTACCGTAGGCCGCGTTCATTGAAGAGACGGGCACTAAACATGCATTCAGTGAAATCTGCAAAAAACGTAAAACAGTTATCTCGTGAATTTTTTGTTTTTGTTTTAGGTTTGGTGGTTGGAGAAAACATATACGTTTCTAAACAAATCTTCTTCAAAATAAGCATATCGCCAGAAGTATATACGCCATAGCACAAACTGTCTTTGAGCGTTTGTAATCACTGACTGAACCAATCAGGGGTGAAGGCGGCCTGAATCTGCGTTTCTTCGGTGCTTCATCATTTTAACTGCTGAAAACAAACACTCAGAAACGACGCGCGCCGTGGCGATGCCCCTCTGCCGCTGCTTCATTGCTTCTATGGCATTGTGTGTCGGCCCTGGTAGGACTGTGAGCTCTAGAGCCTGTGACAGCTTAACGGTTCAGAAGAAGCTCCGCCCAATTTTCACACTTCAGCAGAGCGACTGCCATAGAGGAGGTCGCCTCATTTCTAGCGATGACTCTGCTACATTGGAAGGAGGCGGGAGGTGCCTCCGCTGAATTCCTCACTAGACATGAACTATAGGCTCATCAAGCAAAAGTTGGAGGCGAAAGTTCGCGGAGCACGCAGATTGGGCTTCGTTAGCAAAAGAGCGGGATCATCGTCGCGAGTGACCAAAAACTGCGCTTTATAAACTTTAGCCCTAGCTTTGCGTTTGACGAGTCCAGGTCATGATGGAAAAAGAGGAAGGTAACTGAACGGCACCTCCTATCTCTGGAACAGCTGTGCCGAAGCTATGCTCGCATTACGGGCAAACAAATTGAGACGCGGAATATGACTCGGGCTCGAGAAACCGTCCGTACTCGTCCACATGTTTTGAAGGTCACGAGGCGCGCGACCGCACCTGCGCAGGAGCCCTAAGCAGACAGTGCCCCTGCCGAGAAATGCGCGAAACACCGGCGCAATTTTGGTTCCCTGACAGGCCTTCTTTCGACACCTTTTTCTTCCATCGAGGTCTAGGGCCCCTGGCTTAACTGTAAGTAAACGTTCAGTCAAAGGATTGAAGATACGCAAACACCTCCGCACAACTTAAATGCGTATAGTGACAGGGCACTTTTCGAACAAGATTAGATTAGCAGCGCAGTGCACACCCACAGTCTGAGGCGAAGAGCCGTGACGTCGTGCTTTTCGAGTTTCTGATTGACGTTATTGTATTTGAAGGCATAGACATTCCTATTTGTTCCTCTTACTCTCCCTCCCCCAATGAGCGATCTGTAGCGTTTTTTTGGTATGGTGGCACTCGACCACCACCGTCACAAGAAGACAAGTGTTGATCTCCACAACCTGTCCTTACTTTTTCGTACAAAAATACTTGATTGGTATCCCGTGAATTTGCCTAACCACCAATAACGTCTTCGCTCTAAAACCGAAAACAGGTTTTTTTCCGAAAGTTCATTGGACGAAGGTGCGGTAATCTAAACAAAGTAACGAAGTCGTTTTTCGCCTGCTGCTTGCCCATTTTCATAAATATATATTTTTTAAAACATCAAATGTAAATGCTCCTTGTGCGTATGTTGACTGCAAATGCTTCCCATTCATCCGGATGTTTGCCGGAAAAACTGCTTCCTTCTATGCTTTTTTACTGGGCTCTGCTTACCAAAATGTAAAAAGTTGTACCCGATCAGCAAAAGTCCCAAGAAAAGAAACAGGCAGAGCGCCGTGGCAAATGCAACAGTTTTCCTCCTGAAACAAAATAGATAAATGATACATTCACAAATCATAAACACACAGGACATATGAGCGATGCTTGAAATTGTCCGGCACATGCTACCTACATTAATAAGGTATATCATTCGAGGTCTTGCTTTCAGAATTAAACCCGCGAATTTCAGAAGTCAGTAGCTGTACAGAAAGCAATGTTAATGACAGAAACAATTTAATCAAGGAAACCACTACATGTCCCAGCTTTGGAACTGTCAGCACCTCAGAGCCAGCAAAAGGTTTCTTTTACGAGCATAGGATTTGCGTCGCGGTAGTAATTAGAGCAGTGGTGCACATTGAAATTTATAAATTTCGGGAGTAGTCATAATGGGACACAGTGTCAGTTTTGATTGGATAATCGTTATATCCCTTTTCTTCGCCCAAAACGGGAGGACGAAGTTCGTTGTACCCCTTCTACAATACAACCTATGCACCTGCATTCCTTTCCTTGTAATCAATAAACGATATTGTGCGGCTCAAACTTGTCTGATGCTGAAACTATCCGGAAACTATGGCTCCTGCAAATTGAAAGTTTAACATATTGAGGTATTTAGCGCACAAGGTAGAGAGAAGAAGGACAGGACAGAAAAGAGCGCTACTCACAACTACGTTTACTGACAAGAAAGGAAGAGGAAGAAAAACCCAAATAATCCGCCACGGACTCGTGCATCTACCACAGCCCCGTGAATGATAGCGGCTAGTTCATCCAGGCTCGTGTGGGCCCTTCATTGTTTGTTCAAGGAATTTTCTTTCCTTGTTTGATAGCATTACTGATTCAACGCTAATACAATTCCTGTCCTCACGAAGGATGTAGAAGGCCTCCAACACCTCGCGGGTCAATTTGTCTTTGTTCTTCCCCAAGATGTTGGTCTCACGGAATAATGGTCTGCACGTGCATTCCCTGCAATGGAGAGGAAGATTTCCGCCCACTGTAGCCTTCAAGGAGTAATTGTGCTCCCGGAGTCGGTCATTGAAGCATCTGCCCGTTTGGCCTATGTAGCTCTTGCCACACGAAAGAGGTATCTTATATACAACGCCCGAAGCGCATGGAAGGAATTTGTTTGCATGCTTCTTGGTGCACGTGGGTTTTGTGGTACTCTCAGCATGCGCATTCACTCTAGGGCAAATTTGGCTCATTTTTTGTGGTGCTGAAAAAACTACTCTGACCCCATAGCGACTTGCGACGTTTTTTTAAATTATGGGACATCTTGTGCAGGTATGGTATTACTACTGGCCTCGTTTTCTTGACACTGGTCTTGTTGGACTGGAAGCCTTTTCCCTTCTTCACCAGAGCGTTTGCCACATCAGCCAAAAGGGCTGACGAATAGCCGGCTTTTCTTAGCCTCTCTACTTGCATAGAGAAGCTCGCTGACATAGTATGAAGACAAGACTTCCTTAGTGCCCAGCCCAGACACGTTAGAGCTATGCCCCTCTTGATGATTTTGAGTGCGCCGAGCCGTAGTCTAGAATGGCTTTCTTGGATCGTGGGCTGTATGACCAACAAACATGGGTGTCCCCCAGTTGGAGCGAAAGATCCAGGTACTGGAGTACGTTTTCTTTGGGCACCTCAAATGTAAACTTAAGGTCGCCTCCGTACTTAGCAAAGGTCTCCATAATGTCTGATACTTGTATGTCCATACTTCTGCCATCTTCAAGAATTACCAGGAAGTCGTCAACCTACCTGGTGACCTTGTTCACTTTTTTGCCTCCAAGCGCACTTTCTATCGCACAGTCCACTGCTCCCAAGTAGATGTCACTAAGGACTGGGGCAACGCAGGAACCGATACAGACTCCTGACTTCTGCAGATAGCACCCATCCCGCCACCCAAATATCATAGACATCAGGTAGAAATGTAGCAGCTCCATAAAGCCCTCAATGGGTACTCCGCTGGAACTTCGGAAAGCGAGCTCTCCATTGGCTTCTATACAATTCATCACCGAGGTCAGTAGCTGGTCGTGTGGCAAGGAGTAAAAAAGATTCTCCACCTCAATGCTGAAAGCAGTTCTCTTCTCAGGACCCCCTAATCGGAGATATTCCACTATCTCCTCAGAGTTGACAACCCGGAGGGGTCTCTGATACTTAAGGCGGGCAGTTGTTTTAGAAGATAGGAAGCAACTTGCTTTTGCCACGATCCCTTTTCTGTGACAATGGCTCTAAATGGACAGGCCTCTTTATGTGTCTTTACGCTGAAGAAGACCTCTAGATGTAAGCGCTCCGCTTTCCCACACTCTTGCGGCTAACTGGGTTAACGCTAGCCGCACACACAGATTTTTTGCTTTATCTCTGGTTTTCTTCAGGGCGACTTGCACCGGTCTAAACTTTTTCTCAATAGCTGCCATGGCCCTTTCGTTGTACAGGCCATCTGGTAACACTACAAAATGTCCTTCCTTATGAGATAACAGGACGCGTAGTCCATTAGTGACCATGTATTCAACCAAGGAAATAAACGCTCCCACTGGTCCTCTTTTTGCGGAACCTGAAGGTTATCCACGCACTCAGAGATGCACCTTGGTCGGTCCTCCTCTACTGTCCTGCAAGCCACTCTCTTGGCTAGAGTGACCAACTCCGGTGGGCTCATGACTGGCTCGGAGCAAAACTTAGGGCCTACCTCCAACCGCTTGCCAACATACGGTGGAATCGTTACATCACCCAGGGTGGTGAACTTGCCCGCCTGGGAGGGAACCTTGTCTTTCTTGGTTGGTAGATGGGGTCTAATGCCTTGCCAGAGGAACTCCGTAGCATCTCCCGCTGACTTGCTCATCTTACGGAAGTATCTTCGTTGTTGTCCATCATTGCCAGTACTCGAAGCTTCATACTATGTCAGCGAGCTTCTCTATGCAATTAGAGAGGCTAAGAAAAGCCGGCTATTCGTCAGCCCTACTGGCTGATGTGGCAAACGCTCTGGTGAAGAAGGTAAAAGGCTTCCAGTCCAACAAGACCAGTGTCAAGAAAACGAGGCCAGTAGTAATACCATACCTGCACAAGATGTCCCATAATTTAAAAAAAAACGTCGCAAGCCTTATGGGGTCCGAGTAGTTTTTTCAGCACCACAAAAAATGAGCCAAATTTGCCCTAGAGTGAATGCGCATGCTGAGGGTACCACAAAACCCACGTGCACCAAGAAGCATGCAAACAAATTCCTTCCATGCGCTTCGGGCGTTGTATATAAGATACCTCTTTCGTGTGGCAAGAGCTACATAAGCCAACCGGGCTAATGCCTCAATGACCGACTCCGGGAGCACAATTACTCTTTGAAGGCTACAGTGGGCGGAAATCTTCCTCTCCATTGCAGGGAATGCACGTGCAGACCATTATTCCGTGAGACCAACATCTTGGGGAAGAACAAAGACAAATTGACCCGCGAGGTGTTAGAGACCTTCTACATCCTTCGTGAGGACAGGAACTGTATTAGCGTTGAATCAGTAATGCTATCAAACAAGGAAAGGAAATGCCTTGAACAAACAATGAAGGGCCCACACGAGCCTGGATGAACTAGCCACTATCATTCACGGGGCTGTGGTAGATGCACGAGTCCGCGGCGGATTATTTGGGTTTTTCTCCCTCTTGCTTTCTTGTCAGTAAACGTAGTTGTGAGTAGCGCTCTTTTCTGTCCTGTCCTTCTTCTCTCTACCTTGTGCGCTAAATACCTCAATATGTTAGACTACCAACTAGCCCAAATGTCAACTTTACTGAAATTGAAAGTTCTTTCACCGAATTTGCCCGGATCAGCTCAGATTTGCCGTGTGAAAGTTCAGGGCGGAGTTATCTTTCAGTATACAATCATAACAACAAACTTGACAAAGTCAACATTGGGCGCATTCCCAGACCACCGAGTTAGCGAAGCTGATAATTTTTAGCACCATATCCTGGTAGGCACAGCGAGCGGAGAGGAGTGCGTCGTCTGCTCGCTGCGATATCGGGGATGACGTCGCAACTTAATAACGTCGCTGTCTCGGTCGTCTGTGACTGCGCCTGTCGTTGATTTGTAAAAGTTATTCGCAGGCATTTTTTATATAAATAGAACAACACCTTGAAATATTACAACGTAAATTTGACCTCATGAGTGAACATTTGATGGAAGTTCGAGCTTTGAATGTGCAGCCGCCGATTGTTCCTGCTTGTCTTAAGGCGTCAAATACGCTTGTGCCACCCCGCATATATTATAGGAGACTCAACTTTATCCTAGGGACTGTCTGCCCTCAACCAAGACACACATTTTGTGGGCTAGTGGGACTTTTAACATACGTTTTTTTTTAAGTCTAACATTTTATACAGGATTAAAAAAATGTCAAAATGGCCCAACTCCCTATTGTACAAGAAATGCAAGGATGGCGACTCAATTCACGGGAATGATACTAGAAGTATCAGTGCCACTAAAGACACATGGACACACACGGTGCTGGAATGGTTTTATAAGAGTTTTCTACCCTACTGAAAAAACTGTACTACTTTATACTCGCCTCTACAGGTTCCTACCGCCCTATTAAAAAGTCCAATGAAAATTGTTTCTTAAAGTTATGATGTCCCAATATAGGGTTATTGGGGTTATTGCAACACACCTAAAGTAAATTGTTATCCGATACCTACAACATACTCGATAACATTCCTAATTTAAGCACAATTTATCCCGATACAATTGAAAATGTCCGAGCACATATCTCGGTGAGCGCAAATTAATATCTATCCACAAGAACACATCCCAATACTAATAAATGCATTAATTGTATGGGATTAAGTCACAAACCACTTTCGGAAACTCGAGTACGTGTTTTCAGAGTCGAGTTTCGTAGTCTCGAGCACTGACGATCTGGGTGGCTAAAAAAAAAAATCACAAACTGCCCGTCTCGCCTATCCCGCGCATGTCTCCACCACAAACATATTTCTAGTAATGCGCATACAATCCGCGACGAGGCATGAGATGCTTTCACCCTCCAACAATATAAAATTTGCAGATGAACAGCCATGACATGAGAGCAGAAGCAGCAGGACTGCGTCAACTGAGCGCATCCACTCCAAACTCCTCCCGTAACCAGACCACCAGACACACTCAAGGAGCCAAGAGAATGAAAACACAAAACGTACACAAAGCGCACAAAAAGAAAAAGAAACAGAAGCAGCGGCGAATGGTTCTTTGAGCAGAGGCTATGCCTGGAATGACTGGTGTCACCGCGTTACAGGGTCACGTGCCATGCACGTTCTGCAAACAGCGTGATTGTACTCTGCTCTTGACTCGGGATCAAGAAAATATCTTCCGTTTTGCCTTCTGCTGCTCCTGCGTAGCTAAGGTTTACGTTGGTGTGCCGGTGAGCGTTGTGGCGACTGCCGGAGAAAAGACGTCGTTTCAAAGTTGTTTTCGTGCTCTTGGGAGTGCTTCATATGGAATCTCAACTCTCAAGTCAACTAGCAAGCCAAGTGGAACCTATTAAGCTGCAGAGCAGTTAGCGCTACTGTCTATGCGTTTTCTAGTACTAGGATGGCTAGAGCTCGTCATGATGTACTTTTTATTCGCGCGTATTCTCACGCTCTTTTGCCCGGGCGCATCTGACTTCGGTTCGACTTTTGACGAATTTTAGGCACCATGAGAGCTTTTCTTGTTCTAGAGCGTAGGTGATAGGAGATTCACTCTCATGCAGTATGCACCTCTCGGCAGTTGCGTTACCCAGACGCCTTTCGTTTGCAGAGGGCCACCGCAAGTACCGAATAGACGCTCTTATTTTGTTACTCCTTGCTTATGGAAGATCTTTTTTTTAAATTATGATACACGTGATGTTGGCGGCGGAGAAAAGCTCACGAGAGAAAATCTCATCGCGGAAAAGGTTAGCAGATGAAAACTCTCCGCAAAACTGTCCGTTGCGGAGAAAAGATCACCAGCTTTAAGACAGACGCGGAGAACAGCTCACCAACAAATCTAAGAACTGTGTGTTCATTCAAGTGAATCACATTCACTCAACTGAAATATGCTGAGATTCCTTAGCGCATGCGATAATTCTAAACTTCACTAGCAAAAATTATTTTTAAAAAATCATCAGAACATGCCAGGTGTTGCTTGACGAAAATAAAATAAATAAATTCGATAGAAGGCTACTTAAAAATAAATGAAAGTCGCTTACAACCCCCTGTAACACCGAATTAAAGCGCAGCTCTTGAGGAGGAGGAAGAAGGGTACTGAGGGGAGCGTATACCCTCCTCTCTCCTCCTCACCTCCTCGTCCTGCGTGCTACTGCTCCCTCCGAGCGGCGTCGGCGTCGCCGTCGGCGTAACCGTGAGGTCACGTGATTCCCGTGAGGTCACATGACGTCATCGTGATGACGTTATCACGATGACGATGACGATGATGATGACGTCATCATAATGACGTCATTGATGACGTCACCAGTGACGTCACCAGTGACGTCGCGCGTCCGATAATGCACCGCGCAGTTACGCCGAAGGCGACGGCGACGGCGACGCCGCTCAAGCCGGAAACGGGCGCCTAAGAGCTGCGCTCTAGAAATAGCCGCGCGGGGGCGGGGGGGGGGGGGGCGTATAACCAGTGTAGAATGCTATATCTGGGGCAGTTTCTCCATATTTATTTGTGAAATGACATTTTATGTAGTATATCAACACTACATTGTCAAATCTCCATATTTCACTACTTGTTTAACAAACAGTGGTTAGAATTCTTGCCTAATTCGCACGGGAAACAAGAAATGCCGTATTTGTACTATCCCGGCTGCGTCAAAATTAAATATGGTAACTCTTATATCCTGTGTCGGAACACTGTGCTTGAAGACGACGAAGTGGGCACAGAAGTCAACAGCGCACAGCACGTGCGGCTCACGCAAGCATCCCGATCAGCCGGCCTGTTGTAAATGGAAGGACAAGAATAAATACTAAGTATTCATCGGTAGCCTCCCAACCTACAGGAATACAACACTGGCGACAAGACCTGGTACGAGCCAACGAAGGCTGGACAGCCACCGCGATTCATTCCGACCCAAGGAACCATCGAAGCCCTCACAGGCAAGTCATGGGCGTCATGAATCGAATACATAGGGTTCTACTTCGTGATCAATTCTATCACGAGCTTGGACAAAAAGCGGGAACTCCTGCTCACGCTTTGCGGCCCAGAGACGTATGACATCCTTCGAGCTTTAGTGGCTCCTAGGACACCGGAAAGTTCCTCGAAGCCGATGTCCTAGGACATCGGCTTCGAGGAACTTCTGACGATCCTTGGGAAATATTTAAAACCTCTAGCGTCAAAGCCGGAGGGTTAAAATCTTTTTAATTAAATCGTCAGCGTCGGGACCAGCTACCTGACGAGTCAATCGACAGTTACGCCGCGGCCTGGAAGCATCTGGCAGCAGACTGTAACTTCAGCATACCTCGAGTGCTTGCAATTGCTTGCAACGGTGTTTTTGTACTCCTGCTCACTTTCGAAGGCTGGCACTAAATACGAGCCTTTGCCCAGCTGCGCACATCAGCATTTATTTTCGGCCATATACAAAGTGCTGTGAGCAGCCAATGCGTGGCCCAAATGCCTAGATGGCTGATGTTGTGTGGCCGGTAGAAGATCTGGCGTCGCAGGCCAAATGGGACAAAAGGTCGAGCCGTTTCTGTTGACATGTCGCATGTTATGTTCACCGACGAGCTTGGAAGTGGTATGTTTATGAGCACCGGGGATGCTGTTGCGTTCCAAAGAACTTGCAAATCCGAGTCTGCCTGTTCTACCGCAGCGAGGGCCTTGAAGTTTACCAGGCCCGAGAACAAGGAAATGGCTTCGGTGCGAGAAATAGCATCGTCCTCGCTGTTGTCTTATCCCTTGACGTGACGGATATCAGCCCTCAACTCGGAGATGAAGGCGGGGTGTCGTATGCCTCGTGCTGAGTAGGTCGTGTGGTTGCCACGAAAGGCGTACGTTAGAAGCTTGTGGTCTGTGAGCACATAAAATTGCCGTCCGTCAAGGAAGTAGCAAAAATGTCTTACAGCCAAGAAAACAGCTAGCAGGTCCCGTCCAAGGTACTGTACTGGGTTTCCGCGGGCTTGAGTTTTTGTGAAAAGATACCAAGCTGCTTCCAGGCTCCGTCCAAGAGCTGCTGTAGAACAGTTCCGACAGCTTTCTCGGAGGCGTCGGTCAGGAGGCGGGTAGGTGCATCAGGGAGCCGGTGGACAAGAATTGTTGCATTGACCAAGGTCTCTTTCACTTCGGAAAAGGCTGACGTAACCTCTTCGCTCGACTTCCCTTTTGACAAAAGTTTTATCTTTGTCTCCAGGAGGTCTGTCATAGGTTGAAGTATTTTCGCACAGTGTGTTATTAATCTGCAATGAAAGTTAATCAGGCTTGTAAATTCTCGGAGCTTGCGCAGCAATGCTGGCCGTGGAAACTCACGAACTACCTTGACTTATGTCTTCCAGTAATGAGATTTCCAGTGCGGTGATGCGATGGCAAAGGAATTCCACGCTGTTAAATCCGAAGACGCATTTGGCAGGGTCGATGACAGGGCCAAATTCCTTCAGGCGGTCGAACAAATTTCTGATGTGTTGTTCGTGTTCGTTCGGGGTATAAGTAGCCACCAGAAGATAGTCAAGTTAGGCGAAGGCAAAAAGGTCCTCGAGTGAATTCGTGTATGCCTTAAGGGAACGTCTGAGCAGCGTTGTGCAGGCCGAAGGGCGTACGGACGTACTCAAACAGTTCGAACGGGGTGGTGATTGCCGTTTGTTTACGTTTGTCGGCTCCTCAGAAATCTTGTCGTAAGCTTTCACCAAGTCAATCTTGCTGTAGATGATCGTTCCAGCAAATCTTTCCGAAAAGCTTTGTATTTGCGGCAGGGGTAGCGATTGGACACTGTGCCGGCATTCAGGGCTCGATAATCGCCGCACGGTCGCCATTCGTTGAAGTCTTCCTTCGGTACCATGTTCAGAGGCGATGACCAATCGCTTGCTGAGGGTAGAAATAAATTTAGCTGTATCATATGGTCAAACTCACGAAAAGCGATGGTGAGGCGCTCACCGGCAAGCCGACGGTGGCGCGCGGAGACGGGTGGTTCGGTAGTCAAGATAAGTTGAGTGACTCCGTGCTTGGCAAGTAGTGCAAGGTTACAGGGTTTTGTCAGCGCGCGTTATTTCATGAGGGCGGCCTCGTAGCGCGAGGTGGCTGGACGCGGTCGCAACGGAGACATCCTGATGTTGGAAAGGATGCCTTGAACCATGAATTATGTTGTCACATCGATGAGCCGTCTGTCTGGAGGTTCTCGGACAAACCAAAATGAGAAAGAAAGTCCGCTCCCAAGATTGGCAGTCGTAAGTCTTCTACGATGAAGACCCATCAAAATGTTCGTCGCTGTACGACGTTAATAGTGAGGAATCGTAGTCCATAGTTGGCGGTCGCAGAGCTGTTGACGGCACGCAGGGAAGGTGAAGGTATTTGTTGTTGGAGGCCGTCAGCGCGTGACGCTGTTAAGACGCTAAGCTCAAAGCCGCATATGTGAGGAGTTTGGTCATTAATTCGCAAGATTAGGGCAAAAATAAGGGAAGGTTATTGTCAGAATTCGTTTCAATGACCTTGGGTGTTTTCATTAACCGCTCTTGTGACCAACCACGAGCGGAGGCAACAAGCTTAACATGTACCCACCGATCAAATTTTAGATCAGGATGCATCCAAGTATTTCATTTGAGTACGCAAGAGTTCAAATTTGCTACTCTTCAAAACTGAAAGGGCAACGAAGGTGACGTCGACGTTACAGCGACAGTCAGAGTGCAGTCTATCTCACTTTTGATTTCAGTCGCCACCGCAGCAACGACCTAGATATCAGTGAAAACCATGATCAAGGCTCCGTGGGAATTTTTACTCTGACCCAGAACGCGCATCTAATGTTCGCAGTTTTGCTACATGTTTCACAAAACTGGTATCCTCAATGGCACATCTTATGGCCCAGTAAACGCACTCAGCACCTTGAACCTCCCTATTTTCACCAATATCTTACAATCACCTATTCACACAATGTCAGCCTCGTGCAGAAACAAAAAATAACTGCGCCGCGGTGCGGGGCTCCTTCGAGGTCATATCGGCTCCATTTTAGTTCGCAGGATCATCACGGGGAGACTATGCGTCGCAGACGGCGGCGGCACTTCCGCCGCTCCCCATCGGCTCTCGCCATCTCCTCCCATTGACCAAGCTCTCCCCAATATACGGCTCTGGCTAAACTCAGCTCCGGTGTCAATGAGAAAACAATACCTCGCGGTCCGATCGACAACATACAAACGAGCAGCTTGTTGTCTGCCCTTGGTGATTTTTCCTTCTATTGCTGGGCCTCGGTGTTTGCCGACCAGATGCAGGGTTGCTTCACACCTGGTAGATTTATCACCGAATCCGCAGTTGTACCAGCAGAGCTGGTCAGGTGAACGCGAATCCCTCCGGGATGCAGACCTGCGGCAGGAATGACTTCGTCGCGATGAACGCGTTGACCTTGGCTGGGCTTGAACCATGGTGGCGATGGGAATCGTGAGGCAGATCAAGTTGGGCCTGGATATGTTGACGCTCGTGTTTCCCGACACGTACGGTCCGGTACTGCGACGGCTACACACATTCGGCGATGAATATTCCGACGGTGCGGTCAGCAAGCACGGCTAGGCGTACGTAGGACATGTCATCCGCCGCAGCGAAGATCACCCGTATGCCTTGCGAAAGCGTTTGAAGAAAAAGCTCGCGCAAGACGAAACTCTGCGCTCTGGAAGCTTGAGTTCCTTGGAACTGCTTCGTGCGGTGCAGGACCTGCGTCCGAGGACGGTCCCCGAGTTCTTCGGCGGTAACTAGCTGTTTCATGCGGGACCGGTCTGATAGAGTCGTCCTGGCTAGCAGCGGTTGCTTTCAGCCGGACGTAGGCGTCTTCTACCGGTGGCGGCAAAGACAACACGCCGTCTATTTTATCTACGATTTCAGCAAGTAGAGATGCGATGACCTGGTAATGGCACGTCAGTTGCGAATTGATCCGCCTTAGATGTGAAACTGGCCTCGCTCTGTGTTAACCAGACTTGCGGGATATTGGTCCAGAACGCTGGAAGTCGTAGCTCGATTGTAGCGAGTGCAGAACTGGAGGCTGCTGTCGCGTCACCGTCGAATGAAGCGTTGCCGCGATCTAAGTTCGCGATTTGCCGGCGTCCGTGGTCTATAAGCGACGCTCTTCGGATTCCGGGTCACCAGTTTTGTAGGAATGTCGGACCACTACGGCATCGGGGATCGAACTGTCTACTCACGCGCTTGCCAGAGCGTGGGCACGCGGCGTGTTGCTCCCGCTGAGAGCGAAATGCAAACGTGAAACGAAAATAAACTCTTTTTTCTGTCATGCTAGTATGGGTCACTACTGATTGTAACCACCGAGAAATATCGCAAGATCTAACGGAAACAAAGTTATGTCTGTGAATGTTTCTGCGTGTTTTCCGGACGACGTGAAAATTAGTAATTTCATTTTGGAGGCAGAAATTTTCTTCGTA
>JAZHYW010040505.1:0-35474 GCA_037355805.1 Ixodes ricinus | reverse complement strand
TTCCCGCAAAAACCCAGGGTTCGATGCCTGGCCGCGGGTACACATTTTTGTTGACTCGGTAATGTGATGTTCTGGTAGATTCGAGAACCGTGTCGTTTGTTTTAGGTCAGAATGTTCTACGCGCCGAACCTTCTAGGCCGATTGTTCCAGAAGTGCACGTGTGTACAAAAGGGGCTTGGCGTGGCGAGCCGGAGTCAGTCTCGCCCCAGCGTTCGATCCCGCTGTTACGCCGACTTCGACGCCCACGACGCTCTATTGTTATCTTCTGTTTCCTTTTTGTTTTTGGTACAAGTTCGCCTCATTAAACGTTTAGTTTACTTCAGTTCTCGTCGCCTCAACATTTGTTGTTCGTGACATTTTGGTGGAGGTGCGGGGTATCGCAATCTCTGCCCGTGCAGCGTTACCCCTCCGAAGACATCCCGGCCAAGTGAGGTGCTCAGCCCTGGGAGGCTACCCTTTGCCGAAGACGCCGAAGCCCGAAGAAGCCGTCGTAAAAAATGTCAGTCCCCTGAATTGGGTCCCCTGACTACAGAAGCCAAAGGAGAAGATCCCGATGATGATCACCCCGCCCGTCCTCGTTCTGCCCGTCGCTCCGCGCACACCTACTCCCTTCCTCGGCGAGATCTTTGAGGACGTCGAAGACTGGATCACTAGTACGATCGCTTGGCCCGCCACAACGGGTGGAGTGACGAGCAGCGCCTGCAGAACCTCTATTTCTCGCTTAAAGGTACTGCAAGGAGCTGGTTCGAAAACCACGAAGCCTCCCTCACTTCGTGGGAACTTTGCCAGAATGAGCTGACGCGTACATTGGCCAGTCACCATTGAAAAGAAAGGGCCGAAGATCTGCAACAATTGAGGACCCAGGGACAGAATGAGAGCGTCACCAGCTTCGTAGAAGACGTCCTACGCCTGAGCTCCCGCGCCGACCCTATGGCCAGCGAGGAAATGAAGCTGCGCGTCCTGTTGAGGGGCATAAAGAGCGAAATCTTCCGCGGCCTCGTTCGTCATCCCCCGACGACAGTAGATGAATTCGTCGCTGAAGACACAAACATGAAGCGGGCTATGCAAGCACGATCGAACCACTACAATCAACTCGCCGGCTCCCATGCTACTTCGGCGATGGCATCATCACCACTTGACCTGAGCAGGCTCGGTGTCGACGACCTTCGCCAGATCATCCGCGACGTCGTTCGGGAGGAGATCAGGAAGGTGCTGTCCACTGCCGATCGCCCTGCCTCGCTTTCCCTGACCGAAGTAATGCGAGAGGATGTGCAGCGAGCCTTCCACCCGGAGGATCCCGTCGACCTGCCACCGCCAGAACAACCGACGGTGAGCTACGCCGCCATGGCCTGTCGACCGCCACCTGCTGCCCATCAACCTCCTCCGCCACGACGACGGGACGCAACAGCACAACAGTACCCCCGACGTCTCGACGATCAACCTCAGTACGTCCGGCGAGAACAACCGGCGCCCAGGAAGACCGACGTGTGGCGAAGGGCTGATCGACGCCCGCTGTGCTACCACTGCGGTGAAGCGGACCACATCTACCGACAATGCCCCTACCGCCAGCTGGGCCTACGAGGGTTTGAGCCCAACGAACCTCGACCACGTTCGGAGAGCGACCTCGGGACATCGAGGACTGCCTCCGCCGCTCCTCATCTCCTGAATCGACTCACCGCCGAGAATTCCGTTCACCGTCTCTCCGACGCTCGCCATCGCCCTCCCGCCGGTCTCGCCGAGACAGCCTGTCACCCATTGCTTCCCATCGAGAAAACTAGGCAAGGCAATCTCGGGAGGTGGCGTTGCCGAAGACGAACAATGCCAAGATCCTCCAAGATCGTCGGAGCACTCCCACTCTAGCGCCGCAACGCCCCGAAACGACGTTTCTGCAAGAGTGTCGAATAACCTCAATGTTATCATCGACGGCCACGATTGGACGGCACTCATCGACACCGGAGCAGACTACTCCGTTTTGAGTGGGAGACTCTCTCGCCGCCTTCGGGAAGTTACGACGTCGCGGGACCGACCGCAGATGCGAACCACCGGCGGACATCTCATCACACCTGTCGGCAGGTCCACTGCTCGCGTTGAGATCCACGGTGAAACCTGCCCTGTGAAGTTCATCATTTTGCAAGACTGTTAAAGGGACGTCATTCTCGGAATGAACTTCTTGTGTAAATACGTCGCCATCATCGACCTTGCAGAGAACAAGCTGACGCTTCGGAAACCTGTTCCATCGCCGTAAAAGCCCAAGGCGACGTTAGGCGCAGAGCGAGTCCTTACCAGCCACGTAAACCTGCCGCCGCTGTCGAGTGTCTTTGTACCCGTCGGGACCGAAGAAGCCACCTGCGGTGTAGCACTGTTGGAAGGAAGTGTCCAACTTCTCCTTGGACGAGGAATTGGAATTGCAAGAGGCGTAACCGAGCTCCAGGATGGGCGTACCGTAGCCCTTGTCACCAACTTCCGGCAAGAGTCGCAGCACCTTACAATGGTAGGGGGATCGGTGGCCGAGTGGTCTAGCGCACACCAGCTCGGAGCACGTGGAGCGAAAGCTCGCGCTGCAGAACCCAGGGGTCCTGGGCTCAATCCCCGCCCCTGCCCGTTTCGATCTGGATGAGCATCGTACCGGCGTGCGGTCATGTATCACTACTGCGTGGTGCACGTTAAAGACCCCAGGTTAGCGGTTGTACCGCACTGGCTAAATCGCTCATCTACAGCTGAGACACCAGACGCCCCCTGAGGCAGACTAACGTCCGGCTGTATAAACATACACACAACAATTTGCTTTTTGCAAAGGGTACAGCTGTGGGCTACGTCAAGTAAATTCAGGACTCAGCCGCGATCACCGTGATTTCAGAAGACGCCTCTCCAACGCAGCACAAGAGAACCACGCCGTCAGAGCTGGACATCGACCCGTCCCTCCCAGCCCCACAACGACGACAACTCAGTGGCCTTCTCGCCGAGTTCAGTGAGTGCTTCTCCACGTCGTTAAAGGTGCGCCAAACGACGGTTGCGAAACATCGAATTATTACTGATGACGACGCGGTTCCTGTTGATCGGTCGCCGTATCGTGTCTGTGTGAAAAAGAGAGAAGTCATCCAGAAGCAGGTCCAAGAAATGCTCGACGACGACATCGTCCAGTCCTCAAACAGTCCGTGGGCTTCACCGGTAGTCCCGGTGCAAAAGAAAGACGGGACTCTTCGGTTCTGCGTGAACTATCGTCGACTGAACGCCGTAAGAAAAAAGGACGTCTACCCGCTGCCACACATCGACGACACTCTGCACCGGCTGCGCCACGCTCGATACTTTTCGTCGATGTACCTGAAGAGTGGGTACTGGCAGATCGAGGCCGACGAACGGGATCGTGAGAAGACTGCCTTCGTCACGCCGGACGGACTGTACAAATTGAAAGTGATGCTGTTCGGACTGTGCACAGCACCGGCGACGTTCCAGCGCGTAATGGACACCGTTCTTTCCGGCTTGAAATGGCAAAGCTGTGTCGTCTATCTGGACGACGTCGTGGTATTCGCAAGCAACTTCGACAATCACCTGAGACGTTTGCGAGCCGTGCTACAGGCTCTCCAGAATGCTGGACTGACACTAAAGCCGTCAAAATTTCAGTTCGCCTACGGCAACCTCAAATTCCTGGGCCATGTCGTGAGTGCTCAGGGTGTAATCCTGGATCCTGCAAAGACATCCACTGTTGCCGAATTTCTGAAGCCATCAGACAAGAAAGCCATAAGAAGATTTCTTGGGCTGTGCGCTTACTACAGACGTTTCGTTCGCGATTTTGCCAAGATTTCTGCACCACTCACGCATCTGACGAAGAACGACGTGAACTTCCAGTGGGGGAGGAGCAAGAACAAGCGTTCAGCTAACTGAAGGAGAGACTCCAGTCACCCCCTATCCTTGGACATTTCGATCCATCAACGGAAACGGAAGTTCACACGGACGCCAGCAACGCCGGACTCGGCGCGGTACTCGTCCAAAGACAAGACGGAGCAGAGAGGGTGATCGCTTACGCAAGCCGGGCACTGTTCAAGGCAGCGAAAAATTACTCAACGACCGACAAGGTATGTCTCGCTGTCATCTGGGCGTTAACCAAGTTCCGCCTGTACCTGTATGGGATCCCGTTCCACGTTGTCACGGACCACCACGCTCTCTGTTGGCTCGCCAACCTCAAGGACCCGTCAGGACGCCTCGCTCGCTGGAGTCTTCGACTGCAAAAATTCGACGTAACCATTGTGCATAAGGCTGGCCACAAGCATAACGACGCCGACTGTTTGTCTAGGGCCCCAGTCGAATCTCTTCCCGAAAGCACCGACGACGACGATGACGTCCGTTTTCTCGGCGCATTTACAGATACCGACATAGGAGCACTTCAACGAGACGACCCGGAACTTCGCGCCGTGATCGACCACCTCGAAGGTCAAGGAAGTTCAGTTCCGCGAGTCCTGGCTTGAGACTTGTCAAGCTTCGTTCTGCGGCGAGCCGTGCTCTTCAAGAAGAACTTCGGAACGAGGAACCCTGCCTGGCTGCTGGTTGTTCCTGCCAGCCTGCGCGAAGAAATCTTTCAAGCATGCCACGACGACCCGACGGCTGCACACCTATAGGCTACAGCCGAACGCTCGCCCGGATTCGTGACAAGTACTAGTTGCCGAGACTCCCGAAAACAGTTCATCTGTACACACGGTCGTGCCATGAGCGCCAACGACGTAAGAGGCCTCCGACGAAGCCAGCAGAACTCCTGCAGTCGATATCTGCCCCGACTACTCCCTTCCAGCAGGTCAGAATGGATTTACTAGGGCCGTTCCCAACATCGACGCGAGGAAACCGGTGGATTATCGTCGCGACCGATTATCTTACACGATACGCCGAGACGAAAGCCCTGCCATGGGGAACAGCGGTGGAAGTCGCCAAGTTTTTCGTCAAGTCCATCCTCCTTCGACACGGCGCACCTGAAGTGCTGATCACAGATCGAAGATCATCTTTCATGGCATAGCTGACTCAAGAGGATCTTCGGTACAGTCACACCAGCCATCGACGAACCACCGCTTATCAATTGCAGACCAACGGACTAACGGTGCGGCTCAACAAGACGATTGCCGACATGATCTCCATGTACGTCGACGTGGAGCACAAGACGTGAAACGCGGTGTTGCCGTACGTTACGTTTGCGTACAACACAGCAGTTCAAGAAACCACGGGAGTGACGCCGTTTCAACTGGTACACGGCCAAGCGGTTACCACGACGCTCGACGCCATGCTGCCTCACGTGCCAACCGATGATGGCAACGACGACGCTCAACTGATCTTTCAACGCGCGGAGGAAGCTTGTCAACAGTCAAGAATCATGATTAAAGACCAACAGCGAGTCGACGCTCGCCGGTATAACCTTCGTCGCCGAGACGTCCACTTTCAGCCCGGAGACCGGGTATGGGTTTGGACACCGATACGGCGCCGCGGTCTCAGCGAGAAGCTTCTGAAACGATATTTCGGACCCTACAAGATCATCCGACGCCTCGGCGATCTGAACTACGAAATTATTCCGGACGGAACGCGCCCATCTGCAAGACGCCAGCCAAGACCCGAGGTGGTGCACGTTGTCCGGCTCAAGCCGTATTACGAAAGATAGAACTTTGGACTCTCGTCAAAGAGTGAACTGTGAACTGTGGCTCGCGATTCTTCTGCACTTTTGTTGTGAATTTGTGTTTTTGTTTAGTGCTGCATCGGGACGATGCATTTTTTAAAGGGGGAAATGATGCCGCGCGCGCACCTGACCAAGCAGCAGCGCGCTCGTGGCCTAACGGCAACACTCGTGTTGAAAACCGACAACAAACGAACCGACAAAACAAATACGAGCCATAGGATGAGCTCATTGAGATTAGTATAGAATTGACTGCTGATTTATGGGGCGACGAAGGCTGATAGTGTTAAACGCAATGGAAATTTGGCAACGCTTAGACAAGAATTGTTTTCTTTTTTAATTTTGGGTATGGATTTTTTTATTGCCGTGAACGTTGGTTGAGACTGCATTGTGAACGCAGCCTTCGCCATTGTTTTTTGTTTCTAAATCTTCCAACGTACTATAACAATGCCTATTTTGTGACCTAATTTAAGTAAATTCGGCTTATTTTCCTATTGCTAACTAGCTAATGAGTGTTGTTGATACTATATCGGGAAGTATCCTACGTTCAAGGGCTGCCATTAGCATATCCATAGTCGCTGCGCTCGTCACAAAATACGAATATTGCTGAAGGCACCTCTGACGTAACATTTGTTTTTTTAGTGTAAAGGCTGGCTTTTCCTATTCAAATCTCACAGAAGATATTACGAAAATATATGGCTTTACCAAATCGCTTAGGGATGTGCGACATGGCTATAATTAGATGGTATTTTGCCGTTTACGTTTCATACTCTACTGCCGTTTGTCGTTTACGCTAGATGGTGGTAAGTCAACAATGCGTGTTGGCTCAGCAAAAAAAGGCAAATTTCACAAGTGCAATTCAACCTACTCTTCAGTTTCAATGAACTGTTTTTTTTTTTGCAATGACAATTCGCTTATATTGTCATATATTCTCCACAATCAATAAATGTCTGTTAAAAGAAGAAACCAATACCACTTTAGTGTTGTCCTTGGTCACAGAAAAGGCAACCAGCTCAGGAATGACTGATAAACTTCTTTCTCATCGACAACTTCATTGGTCCAGTTTACAATATTTTTGCAAATGTCGTGGTACTCGCAATTTTTCCAAACGTTGTGGTACTGAATGCACTTGCATTCATTCTTCTTTCTAGGCAATGGCAGTCGCCAAAACATTAGAGAAATCTGAGCATCGTTCATCCCCTCAACTCGGAGCCAGAATCGGCCACGTGGCCTGGTGCCTATCCTATGCCGCCAACGTTAATAATACTCCCGCGCTGGGGTTGGAAAGAAGGAAAATGCGTGCTGAGCTCCTGGCATTGTTAGAGTTCGGCTATTCTCAACACCGCAGAGGTTGGACACGAGCCACTACCCAAGTGTCCGCCGAGGCATTCATTGTTATGAGCCGATGTCCAGTGCGCACGCAGCTCTCGTGTTCAATCCATGAGCTGTGCTCGACTGTCGTCAGGCGGGTGTTTTTGATCCCACAATTACGCCATCAACCTTTGCAAAGGCAAGACTAAAACAAGTAGTCTCATTTTATTCTTGCAATTTCACCGCGACAAAGAGCGAGTATACTTGGGCCAGACTAGGACCACTACGCCTCTGAAAAGTCATGAACATTCCAAGCCCATATCGTTTTATGACCCCTTTAAACTTCACGCGGGGCAAAATAAAAGCAATGGAGGGTTGCTGTTAACAAGTGACAAATACAATTGTCGAATTAACATACCCGAACGGAGGAGGCAATTCCTCAGGATTACAAAATATTCTCTGAAGGAGCAACAAAAAAAAAAAAGAAGAAGAACTTTGTGTTGGTGCGCGTGTCTGTCGTGGGAGGGGGGGGGGGGAATTAAAAAAAACATACTGTGTTGTAAAGGACCCTCTTCCCCGCATCTTCGGCGCAGAGGAAAAAGCGTGGCCCCGGAAACTACATTGTTTGCAAAACCACTCTAGCCAAAAGCGCGTTTTTGTCGTGCCAGACGCTCGCACCGTTCCTCGTGGCAATGCACTATGAATGATAATACGTGTCTTTCAAATACTTGGCTTTCACTAAGCGCGAACCTTCTGCAGTGTGCATATTGCATCATTGAATTTGGTTTTCTCAGCAAGAATAAATCACAATGTCCACCAGCATATAGTGTGATGATGTCACGTGCATACCCTGTTAAACAGCTCAACTTTCTGGTGAAATACGATGTTCGCAACACAAGCAATAGATGTCCTAATTCTAAAGTTGTTCAGTATTTATAGCAGACTCGCGATGGTATATGGCAGCCTAGACAATTGTTAGATCGTATGACTGTTGAAGCTTATTGTTGTAAAATGAGGGCCCAAAACAAGTGCAGGTAAACCGAATATAACATTAGCCCCCCGGGGCAGTATTTCGCGAAGTTTAAAGCTCATGCATGCTGATGAAATGCGATTTATATTAGGAATTTAAGAATCGTTGTCCTTCGCGCTATTTATGTATAATTAGGAATATCATTGCATGCATCTTTTGCATCTCTTATTGCAGTTAGGCGATCAGTAAGATATTATTTATAAAAAATACCATTAATTATCTCTCTCTTTTTCGCACATTTCGTGTACTTGCCTTCCGATCTATCATGTGAGCACAAAGTACGTTTTGGCCTACCCTGCAACCCGATGTTTCACACTGCCAATCAGCGAACAAAACACACGGTTACCCAGGCTCAACAGCTCGCATAGCTCCAAGTATCGTCCTTCTGTGTCGGTCTAAGCGGTTATGTGAACTTTATAAATTAAAACTTATTTTTTATTATAAATTATATTTAATTACTAACGGAAGATTCGACAACATAAATAAAGGGCCGACCACCCTAAATCAAAGCCCCCCCCCCCGCCCCCAATTATCTGAAAGCTGCTCTGCAAATCTTTTCCGGCGTTTTTTTTCCTCGGCAGGCAAGGTGTAACTGATTTGGGACAGCATTCACACATTTCTGATTTTGAAGCTAATTTAAATAACTATGCGTTCCTCACATACATAACTTCTCAAACATATAGAAGTCTGATATTGCCTCTTATGCGGTGAACATAATTTTATGTGTCTGTGAGCTGGACAAAAACAAAGTACACAAGGGCGCTCGGCGGAACTATGACGATTACACACGCAAACCGTCAGAAAGTGTCCAATTAAGTAGCTGCCATGTCGAGCAGAACATGGAATACTACTTCGTTTTACTCAACAAAAGAAAATATTGTAAGAGGCTTAAGCTTTGCCTTTAAAAGTGGAACGCGATAGCGTTAACGGTCCTCGTTCGCATCGCCCTCTCATTCGCCGTGCAAGCTTGCCTCGCGTGGCTACCAATGAAGACGCGATAACATCTTTCGTCCAGTGTCAAAAGGAGGACTCGGTCTTTCCCACCTATTTGTCTGACAAATTGTTTCACGTTTTTTTTTTTTTTTTGAGAAATTAAAACGATTTTCTTTTGAAGTAATGTTTGAAACAAGAATAACTCCTCACTTGCCTTCCGTTCTAATCTCTTCTACCATTGCCGCCCCCCCCCCCCCTCCCGCCTTGCTAGGAAGGTTGGTTTTGTGAAGGAGGTGGTGAATGCTTTAGAATTATTAATGGTGCGTTACTCTCGGGAGTGTCTGCTCACTGTCACCAGAAATAAGTTGTCCAAAGACCTAATTGATGGTCTTTTCCCCGCCCCGTTGTACAGAACTTCGTTCATTAACATGCCTGCTGCGTTGCGCAGTCCTCACGCAACGCAGCAGAAAGTAGTTGCACTATTTCTACACGGGGCGAGGTGCCGTCGTTGCCGAGAAGCGCTCCGATTGCAAACCGAAACTTAAAAACCCGTCGAAATTGTGCGGTTTTTCAGAAAGCCGTAAAATAACGCGCGTGCCTTCTACCGTCCTGCAATTTATAGATCTAGTGTTTTTCGATGATGCTCAGCAAGATTATAATTGAAAGCATGCTCTTAAACTCAATATTTAAAAAAATAAATTACGCGAAAATAATTAACAACTTAATTATTTCGTACTTTAATAACTTTCCTAAATAGGCCCCCGCCTGGGGCAAAAACGACACAAGCCTTTTTTGGTGCGATGCGTAGTTTTCGCAATATCTAATTTGTCCAAATTTCGTGAAACACCCCGTGTATATACACCTTTTTCGTTTAGCCTCGCACCCAGCCACGTTGTTCCCATATCCGGTATGCGTTCCGAAACAAAAAGCAAGAGATTACAACCCCGAAGAAGTGAAAAAGTATAGAAGGGTCATAACAAGAACGACTGACGGTTGCAATTAAAATGTCAACACTTTCTACTGTCGAGGCGAGAAGAAAGCGATGTTTTCACGCATACCGGAAGTTCCCGAATTGCAAGATGGCAGCGCCCATGTAGAAAAGGTGTATTTATATATATATATATACAGCAGGGGTTTTAGAAAACGCAGGCCAAATCGCCCCTGCGAAAACTAAGCATCCCACAGAAAAAAGTTAATGCCGTGTTGGTGTCTGCCCAATAGCCCATTTTGAAAAAAATAATAACGTTTAGAAAAAATAGATTTTTGAAGTTTTTTTTATAAATTAACTTTTTATTTGTTCATTTTACCGTCATAGTTTTAATTAGAAACTTACTGGGCATCATCAATAACCCCTATATCAACCCTTTTTAGACAAGTATAAAGCATGCCGAGCATTTTACCATGTTTTCAAAAACCTTTCAATTCTGACGCGTACTCTGGTTTCGGATTCTTATCCAAGCGCATCTTGGCGGCAGCTGTCCTGCCCTCCGATGGCTGAAGCGCGGAACCAAGGTGAGCCCAAAAGTCAAAGCTCAATCTTGCAATGTCATGCTCTTTCAAGCAGCGAGGCGTTCCTTATCGCCTGGCCACGCGTGCGCGCGCTACACTCTTTGTTTTGTAGCGTGAGCTACACTGGCCGAGGTTGAGCAGTTTCGCGTGGCTCCTGGAGAGCCATGCTGCGCATGCGCGAGGAGCAGTGACGTCACACGGCGCACAGCTGGCGCGCCGGAGCCGCCGCCACCGCGCGCTCCGCCGCCGCGCGCGCTCGCCGGTCTGCGCATTCCAGAGGAGTGACGTCATAGCCGCGGCAGACGCACTGGCGCCGGCGCGTGCCCAGCTGTGCGCCTCTGTTGCGCAGTAGCCAAGTCTGACGCTGCACCGGAGCCGCTTGATAGCGCCTCTCATTTTGTGCGCATGCGCAGAGGTATCAGTGGGGGTATACATATAGCGGGGCGTTTGCCAGTGTGGTATAGCCATAGAGAAGGAGAGCGAAATTGCTGCTCAGCGGCGCAGAAGAACGGAGAAGGTTAACTCATCGGATCCTGAAGAAGTTGCCTGGCAATTAGCGGTTGAGCGTAGGAAGAACGAACAGAAGAAGGCTAAACGTGCAGCGGAGACACCGGAGCAAAGGGAGGAACGTCTAGCAAAGCGGCGTCGCCAGGAGGCTGAGCGACGTGCCCGACCGCTCACGCTACGTATATCCTGGCATAGCCGATTTAAGCCACTGCAATTTTTTACGAGAGAGGGAAGGGTGGCGGGCGGGCGAGACTATACTTCGTTTCAGCTTAGGTCCGAGCGCGGCCGATGTTATGAGCCGAAGGGCCAATCAAACAGCGTAAAAAGCGCAACGCCATGGCGTGCTCTCTCCGCTGACTAGCCGGCGGAGGAGCAGCGCACAGAGAGATGGCGAATACCGGCTGGTCCTATCAAATACAGAGAGCACGCCATGACGTTGTGCCTCTTTCGCTGTCTGATTGGCCCTTCGGCTCATAACATCGACCGCCCTCGGACCTAAGCTGAAACGAAGTATAGCGAATTGTCTGGCTTTGGTTCTGCGCTTCGGCCGTCGGAGGGCAGGGCAGCTGCCGGCAAGATGCGCTTGGATAAGAATCCGAAACCAGATTACGCGTCAGAATTGAAGGGTTTTTGGAAACATGGTAAAATGCTCGGCATGCTTTATCCTTGTCTAAAAAGGGTTGATATAGGGGGTTATTGATGATGCCCAGTAAGTTTCTAAGTGAAACTACGGCTTTAAAATTAACAAATAAAAAGTTACTTTGTAAAAAACAAGACAAATACTATTTTTTCCAAACGTTATTATTTTTTTCTAAATAGGCTCTTGGACAGACACCAACACGGCATCAACCTTTTTTCTGTGCGATATTTAGTTTTCGCAGGAGCGATTTGGTCTGCGTTCTCTGAAACACCCTGTATATATTGTGCAACGTATTTCGTAAACCATATTTTATAGTATATATGGCCACGAGGTGCCCATTTCACAATTTTATGTGCTGTAATTAATTTCCTTAGCTCAACCATACAATCACGATTCAACTTTTAACAACTGCGACACAAAGATGTACCAATCACGGGTGTTTTATGCGACCTTCCACACTTCGCGACAACATTTTATACCGTGTAAATGGATCAGCTTGAACTTTAGAATTTTACTTAAACGCGAAGAAAGAAAGGACAAGAAAAGAGAGCATAGTTCTAAATTTGAAGCTGATCTATTTGCAGGTATGTACCAACAAGCTCTACTATTTACTGTTCTACTTAAACATTTTGATTCAGGTAAAATATATGTGACCGGTAACCAAAGTGATGTTAAGTAGTATAAACACGACGTTATGTACGTTAATAAAAATTTCCTTTACTGTTGCGTCGAAATTAAATAACTGAACTTCATGTTTTTGGTACCTGAAAACAAAAGTGAATTTCACGGACGAAATAAGAAACTATATAGTTAATCGTTTCACGGCATAAATAGTGCCTATTGCCAGTACAGCGCGGAAAATATATTCTCAATTTAGCGGTTCAGACCAGTTTGAACCGGTTAGAACCGGTTTAAACAGTTATTTTTTTCTCCCCGGAACTGAACCGAAACCGAACCGAAAGCCGTGAACCCGAACCTGAACCGAACCGATAAAAATTTCGGTTCGATACTCTGTTGGGTACTGACTGGTATTTACACTTACTGTTTTTTTTTCAACTAAAAGGTCTGCGTTATGAAACTAACACGGTGAAGAGAACGGTCGCGGTGAATGCCGTCACATGCAATCTATGAATAGGTTTGCCCGGACCATTGTTATAGCGGGCTACTCAGTACTGCAGACGGGGAAGAGGGATTTAAATTATACGATAAAATGAAAAAAAGAAGAGACGAATAGGAGTTCGCTTTATGGTGGTTTAAGAATAATGTACTCCTGACAAACGTAGTCATTGATTCAGGGGAGAAGTAAAGAAACAGCCGCGCCTTCCTTAGGTGTAGCATTCAATTCCGGAGAAGCTTACCCATTCTTGGAGTCGGTGGCGTTGCACGTCGGGAAGGCTGGAGAGTCGAAGGTAATCTGCCGATCCAAGAAATAAGATAGCACATCGGAAAACTGCCACCGAGGCCAATATTGCGACGCAAGTCACGAACACTCTTGCACGCACTGATTTCCCGAGCGGGGTGGCTCGAACCTGAGTGAAAGACTAAATATTACCGGAATAAATTCGGCAAAGGCACTTACAGAATCCTGAGAGGCTGATCTCTAGTTCAGCGAAAGACGAATGGAACGGGGAGAGCGTGTGAACGTGACTGTCAAGACCGTGTGTGGGCGAGCCCTTTCGTTTTTCTCTAATCTCGGCTCGTGAGCTGAACCGCGGGCTACTATATAAACAAACAGCACCTTGTTATTTTTTTCGTTTGTTGTTTTCATCGAGAGCTTGTGAACGATGACAATAGAACATTTCTTTCTCTCATTTCTCATTCTGAAACTGGACACTATAGCCTGTATATAATTTAAACAGTTCGTCTAATCATCATTGACCCTTTGTTGATCGTCTTTCTATCCCCTCTCCCTTCAACTACCACAGAGAAGCCTGCTAGAGCGCAAAGCTCTGAATAAGCTCTCTGTTTTAATAAAGATTATTTCTCTCTCTCTCTCACGACAAGACTGAGCAAATTATGCAACGTCCAAAAAGCATAGTCGTCATGGCGCTGGTCGTCTTCGGACGTTTGACATCAACGAACCAACCAATCATGCGCATAAATAAGCGCAGGAAACAAGTTGGGTTGTGTGTATGTTTATACACGGTAGAACCTGGTCTGCCTTAACGGGCGACGAGTCTCCCAGCTGTAGGTGAAAAATTTAGCCAGTGCAGTACAACCGCTATGCCTGGGGTCTTTAACGTGCTATGCACGCAGTATACTGATACACGACCGCACGCCGGTACTAGTGCCACAAAATAAGCTACGCTTCAGAGTAACGACACAAGGCCATATTGTGTCTTAAAATTATGGTTCCCAGTTATCTGAAGCTTTATTTGAAATGACAGGAAGCGCTTTTCCGCCATCCACAAATGTATAAACAGTTCGCGACACAGCAAACCAATACTACATGACCTTCCTAACACCGAGTCTAATGCTGAGGAAGTCGCACTTTTGAATCATGGCGATCTGCAGTTGCGTCTGCTCTGCATACGAGCCAAAATGGCGGCGCCCACAACAATGTCGGTGAGCGGAATGCCGATACTCTAAGCGCAGCTCATTTAGTGGCTCTGGCCGGTATGAGGCTCATCCAGATCGAAACGGGCAAGGGTCGGAATAGACCGATCGTCACCAGCCAGTTTGTCACTACGCGGCAGGCCGGGCTGCCGCAATGTGCAGCTCCGAGGAACGTTGTAGTGCGTTCGTGCACGTGCGAGTCGAAGCATGCCCCGGAGCTCGTGAGTCGCGGTGGACGCACGAGAACGGCACGAGCCCTTTCGCTATGCTACCGCGCCGTTCGTGATTCCTCGTGAGACTGATACAGTTCTCATGCGCGGCTAGCTTCACGCATGCGCCGAACTGGCTTAGTCGACGATCGGTCTAATTGAACCAAGCGTCCTGGGTTCTGCAGCGCGAGCTTCCGCTCCACGTGCTCCAAACTTGTGTGCGCAAGACCACTCGGACACCGATCCCCCGTTAAAAGCGCAAAAGGCGCAGGACCAAGCCGCATTTAGTGTGCGTGATAGATACCGCCGGTAACAGCAAATGTACAAAAACTTGACAGCACAGAGGCTGGGGCGTGTTGCCTGTTCATGCTTGGGTGAAACACCGCACAAGGTTTACACACAGTAGACAGGCACACACGAAACAAAAACACAAGTACACTCTGCTGACTAACAACTCAGTTTTGTATTTCTTTTTTCTCTGATCATCTTCTTCTTCTTTATGTTAAACGACACATTTGAGAAAATTAAACGGTGAGTATTTAAGTGTAAACGTTGATGCAAAATAAAAACTAATAAGAAATACTACGTTTAAAATAAACAAACTAAAAATAAACGGCCGTTCCTTTCATCTTGTCGCAAGATAGTCCATTTGTTTCTGTGATAACGCTAGAGAGGGGGTGATGACACATTCCTCTTCAGACCTAGCTATCTTCGCAGCTTCAATATTTTTCCTTGAGATACTTCGCTTCACCTTATGTTGTATCGCAGCGAAGGCGTTGAAGCGCGAGCTCATAGCGTTGGCAGCTGCTCTTAAGTCACGAGAGCTTGTGCCGCCCAGGTGTGCCATAAAGCAAGGAGCTCGCGCTTGCAGCCGTTCTGCGGTATATCATAAGGTGAAACAGAGTATAACTGGTTGCCACTCCAGCTGATGACAGTGCAGTTGGTCATGTCTGCCGAGCAACCGCAGTTTCTGCAACGGTTCCTCAGGCTGCCCGGAAATGACTTTGTGCATGGTGTATTGATGCTCACGTAATCTGTTGTTGATACATCTACTGGTTTGCCCTATATACTGCTTTCCACGTGACAGGGGAATCGAATACAACTGTACATGGAACTGTACATGGAACAAATCGGTTCTTGTGCTTTTTCGTGCAACTTAAGACTCTGTTTGAGGGAGAAGAAGAATTCACATTTATGCATAAACGCGAAAGCTTGTACGGAACAGAGAACACCACATCGATGTTTACGAGGTTGCCAATCTTCTTTAGACCGTCAGAGATATTGTGGATATATGGCACTACGAGAGACCTTTGAGTTTTGTCGCGTGCCTTGCGTTGAGTTAGTTATCCTTTCTTGATGGTCCTGAGGAGTCTCTCTGCAACAGAGGTTAATAAGATAATATGGTACTGCAGGTTTTACTTGAGCTAGTTGGTACGTAATTGAAGAGGGTCAGCTGAACAATTACAAACTAGAAAAAACGCTTTTCAAATTTGTAATTGTTCAGCTGACCCTATTCAATTTGAAAATATGGTATCCCGCTGCTTGCAGCCTTTCGATTTGTGCGTCAAAGCTTATATGACTGAATGTGGTCATGACTTAGAAAGAAACTGTGCAATGCACTGGTTCACTATGCTCCTCTTTACTCGTAAGGGACAGTAATCGTACGAGTAATCATATCAGAAAGAGGGACCTGGTAAACTGAATCTATTACTAGTTGATGACCCATACTGGGTCAGAAACTCAAATGAGGTTATACGATTTTTAAAAGAACACAATGAAAAAACCTTCAAGGCACTTTCCATGGACATCAAAGACCATTATTATGCCCTACCTCAAGAAGGAATGTTAATGTGCATTGAAGAATACATTGATACCTTTGGCGCCGTCACATTGCTTTCTGAATGTCTAAAGTACCATATTTGCCAATTGGGATGGTAAAACCTACCGGCAAAGGCAGGGTGTATGCATTGGATTATGCATTGCGCCGCGACTTAGTGACCTTTACCTCGCACATCAAGACAAACTCCTACAACGGGGCTTAGACTCTCCCAAATTTGTGAAGGTATTTCGGTTCGTAGATGACTTTTTCAATTTCTTGGACATTGATTGAAAAAGTTTTTATGTGCGTTGTCCAACCTGCTATCCAGTTTTAAGGACTGCTTAGAGCCGCCGGAGATAGCTCGTGAGCTTCCGTCTAAGGGGTCTATACGATTCCTAGACCTCCGGCTATTTCTGTAATCAAATCACACTTGTTGGTTCTACGAGCCAAGAGGGAAACAACAGCTCCTCCCGTACCAATCGGCGCATTCTAAGTTTGTAAATAGGAGCATAGTGAACCAGTGCATTGCACAGTCTCTTTCTAAGTCCTGCCCGCTTTTGGTAAAAATACGGTTGAGGTACAAATCGAAAGGCTGCAAGCAGCAGAATACCCGATTTCCTTATTAACCTCTTTTGCGGAGAGACTCGTCAATACCACCAAGAAGGGAGAAGTAACTCAAAGCAAGGCACGCAACAAAACTCAAAGGCCTGTCGTAGTGCCATACATCCACAATATCTCTCACGGTCTAAAGAAGATTGGCAACCGCTTAAACATCGATGTGTTGTTCTCTACCCCTTACAAGCTTCCCAGATTATGCAGAAAAGTGAATTCTTCCTCAAACCGGGTCTTGATTTGTATGAAAAGGAACCAGATGCAATTTGTTTTATGTACAGAAGGAGTGGTGTATTCAATTATCCTGTCATGTGGAAAGCAGGATATATGGCAAACCGGCAGATGTCTCAACGACAGGTTCCGTGAACATAAATACACCATCCACATAGCCATTTCCGGACACCTGGGGATCCTTTGCAGAGACTGCGGTTTCTCGGCGACCATTACCAACTGCACAGTCATCATCAGGAGTGGCAACCAGCTATCAAGAGAAATTATTAAAGCTGAGAAGATGGCTAGGTTAGAACAAGCCATGTGTCAGCACCCCCTTCTCGCGATATCACGGAAAGAAATGGAGTATCCAGTGACAAGATGAAAGGAACGACGGTTTTATGTTTAGTTTGTTTGTTTTGAGCGTAGTATTTCCTAATAGTTTTATTTTTTATTCTTCATCAACTTTTCACACTTAAATTCTCACCGTTTAATTTTCTCAAATGTTTTGTTTAACATTAAGTAGAAGAAGATGATCAGAGAAAGAAAGATATACAAAACCTAAAATGTTAGTCAACACTGGAGCCACTAAATGAGCTGCGCTTAGGGTGTCGGCACTCTGTTCCCCGACATTGTTGTGGGTGCCGCCATTTCGGTGCTTGTGCAGAGCAGACGAAACTGCCGATCGTCATGATTCAAAAGTGCGACTTCCTCGGCGTTAGATTCGGTGTTTGGAAACTCGTATAATATTGCTTTGCGTTGTCGCGAACTATTTAAACATTTGTGGAGGACGGAAAAACGCTTTCTGTGTTTTCAAATAAAGATTAAGATAGCTGGCTACCATGATTTTAAGCCAGGATATGGCCACGTGTCGGTACTCTGAAGCGTAGTTTATTTTGTGGCACTAGTCAGCGCAGTTTACATGGGTTTTTCTTTTTTTTGTGCCAGTCTTCTGTGTGTAAATCTTGTGCGCTGTTTCACCCAAGCAGGAACAGCCAACTCGCCCAAGCCTCTGTCCCCTCAAGTTCATCTTCGTTTGCTATCACCGGTTGTATCTACCACGCACAATGAATGTGGCTTTATCCTTCGCCTTTTTTAATCTTTTTTAAGGGGGATAGGTGGCTGAGTGAGCTAGCGCACACCAGCAACGTTGCACACCAGTTTGGAGCACGTGCAGCGTAAGCTCGCGCTGTAGTACACAGGATCGTAGGTTCAACATTCACCCCTGCCCGTTTCGATCTCGATGAGCATCGTACCGGATTGCAGACGTGTATGACTACTGCGTGGTGCACATTAAAACCCCAGGCTAGCGGTTCTACTGCACTGGCTAAGTTTCTCATCTTCTGATGCGAGACTTGTCGCCCGTTGAGGCAGACCAAGTTCTAGTCTGTATAAACATACGCACAACCAAATATTTTCCTGCGCTTTTTGTGCGCGTGATTGGTTGGTTCGTTGATGTCAAATGTCCGAAGACGACGAGCACCATGACGACGATAGTCTTTGGATGTTCCATAATTCGCTCCGTCCTATCGTGAGAGAGAGATATAATATCTTTATTAAAACAGAGAGTTTAGTTTGAGCTTTGCGCTCTATCAGGCTTCTCTGTGGTGTTGAAGGGGAGAGGGGATAGAAAGACGATCAACAAAGGGGCAATGATGATGCGACGAAATGTTCAAATTATATACAGGCTATAGTGTCTAGTTTCAGAATGAGAGATGTGAAAAATAAATGTCCTATTGTAGCGTTTACAAGCTCCTAATAAAAACAACAAGGGGAAAAAAGAAGCAAGGCGCATTTTGTTTATATTGCAGCGCGCGGTTCAGGTCACGAGCCGAGATTAGAGAAAAACGAAAGGTCTCGCTCCCTCGCGGTCTTCACAGTCACGTTCACACGCTTTCCCTGTTCCATTCCTCTTCCGCTGAACTAGAGATCAGTCGCTCAGGTTCGGTAAGTGCCTTTGCCGAATTTATTCCGGTAATATTTAGTCTTTCACTCAGTTTCACCCACCCCGCTCGGGAAACCAGTGCGTGCAAGAGCGTTCGTGACTTGCGTCGCAATATTGGCCTCGGTGGCAGTTTTCCGATGTGCTATCTTATTTCTTGGATCGGCAGATTACCTCCGACTCTCCAGCCTTCCCGACGTGCAACGCCACCGACTCCAAGAATGGGTAAGCTTCTCCGGAATTGAATGCTACACCTAAGGAAGGCGCGGCTGTTTCTTTACTTCTCCCCTGAATCAACGCCTACGTTGGTCAGGGTCATATTTTTCATAAACCACCATAAACCGAACTCCTATTGGTTTTTTTCTTTATCATTTTATCCTAAAATTTAAAACATCTTCCCCCGTCTCCAGTACCGAGTAGCCCGCTATGACAAAAGTCCGGACAAACCTATTCATGGATTGGATGTGACAAAATTAACGGCCATACAAATATTTTTATGCGCCGTGTGCGTTCGCTTCACCGTGCTAGTTTCATACCGCAGAATCTTTAGATAAAAAAAAACAGTAAGTAGAAATACCGGTCAGAACCCAACAATGGCGACGCTTGTAAGCTGTCTCTGATATCCAACTTCTCTATCGCGCATTCACTCCAACCCTTTCAGGCGAGATTTTGAGATTTTCTTGAAACACTACACGGCTTCATGTAGGCTGTACCCACATCGGCGCGTCCTTACAATTTACTTCCAAAGGGCATTGGCGGAACCGAAATTGACCACCATAGGTTACTTCCTTAAAGCGTTGGCTTCACTACCTGGGAGGAATGCGCAAGGATGCACGTTCAGCCTCCACTCCACACAATCATGATCCTTGTTTTTGGAAGAAAACATATCAGAGTCGTTCTGAGCATATGCTGCACACGACTTCAAACACAATGGCGTCATTCTGGTTAAAAAGACACGAAACGAGGACAGAGTAGAAGACAAACAGGACATGCAAGCGCTCACTCGCAACTGGCAGTTTGATCAAACTTTAGAGGCCAGAAAAAAAAAGAAAAGTTATCTCCTCCACTCCTCCCTCTTTTTGTTAACGCGCAAAAAACGTATTTCCGGCTTATAAACAAAAATCCTCAAGAAACCTTTGGCCATCAATCCTATATAAGAACATGCGGTAGTGTCAGAAATAAAATCCGTACATCAGCATCTTTTAATGCAAATTAAGGATTACGTATGCAAATGTCTCCACGGAATTTTATTTTATAGTAGGGCTGGGTGTCGAATATAAGTTCGATTTGAATATTTGGCACCCTTTCATCGAATATTTATCGTTTAATCGGTCAATTTTAGATCTATGCTGAATAATTTAGAAAAAAGGCAATATTAATATGTTTTTAATTTTTCTGAATATGTGATAAACGGCGCAGTATAGAACTTGGATTATAAATTAATCTACGATAAGAACAGTTGAAATACAGTCACACTTGCAGACTATTACTTCAGCTACATGAGGCAAACAGGTTCGTTGATATTCCTCAGGCAAAAGCTACCTCCTTTGATTGTTCACAATATGCAACTTTTAGCGATGGTTGTACCGCCGTGTGCGAATCGCGCTTCCTATATACTCAGTGTCAGATATTTTGTGCTACGTTGTCAAAGCTACCTTAGCTTTCAATAGAGAGCCTTCATGTACGCTTTACTTAGAGTGATGACATCTGGCCATTTTGAGGCGAACGCTTATTTTTTCTTTTGTTTCTGAAGCGCCTGAAAACGCGTCTCCGTGCTGGCACTCATGGCGTCGACTGTGCTACGGCGACATTTTGTTCTTGATAATTTCTATATATCTTCTTTTTGAGCGCGTGCTGTCGGCATCGGGAACTACAAAGGATGTCATCACCCTAAACAGAAGGGCTTTGAGTCTTTCACAGTTCTCCAACTCTGGGAAAGCTAGTTGCGCGAGCGCATGCAGATGAGGCGCAACAGACAAAGCTACGCTCTCGCACAACGCTGCCGCACCGCTGCATTCACAGTGGAAGCTACGCTAGCCTTGAACAATAGTAGCTAAATATATTTGACGCGGGCTATGCATGTTTCCACTGCTTACAACAATCACACTCCACACGTGCAAAACCACAGCTTCGCCAGCGATCGATCGCAATCGCGGCCAGTAAGAAAGTGCGCGCGCATAACAGACAAAGCATGCTCAATGAATCCACCCTTATACGCGTTTTATGCAAACAGTACAGACCATTGCAAGCATGGCACCTCCACCCCCATGCGCGAAAGCAAGTGGAGGTTGCGCGTGAACATAGCTTTGGAGAGCTTTCAATTTCGCGGGTTTGCCCGCACGAGCAGACATGGCGGCGGTCATTTCGCTTGCTTGCAATCGCCCATAGACCTTTCCGAGAAAGTGTCTACTGACCGGTTCCATTCTGAGTGTTCATGCGCATCGCGTATACATTTGCTCGCTTTCCGAAGCGACGAGCATGCACGTGCTGGACTCAGGAGATCGCACTTTGGGCTGAGGATTTGCCAAATATTCGAATGGTGTATAGCTACCGGGTGATCGACTTCCGAACGAAGGTGCCTGCTTACCCCTTCCTGACGTTGAATTACCAGATACTGCTCTGATAGCGCTCGTTTTTCACGAAATTAGAATTACCTTCGCTTTGAAAAACCAACTTCATTTGGTATAGAACCTGAATTCAACCTGAATTAGAATATGCAGCATTGATATCAGATCCCGGTCGTGCCTTCTACATTGATACTTTGGCAGTCATACAAAACAGATCTACTCGTTTTATACTCAGTAATTACCACTATACAACTAGTGTCACTAATATGAACTCAACCTTATGGCTCCGCCCTTATGTCTAAGTTAAAATTTCAAGCCTTTTCTTATTTCACAAAATTTATTTTCATAATCATATACTACGAGAAAAATTATTTGTGCGCCCTCTTTACGTTTCCTCTCGGATGGATGGATGGATGGATGCTAATGGCTACACCCTTTGCAACGGGCGGTAGTTTGCGCCACCTAGCCTAAGTCTAAAAGTACGAACCTATGATTCCTTTACATGTTGGAACACGTTTTTATCGATGTAACTTTAGAAAGATTTGTATACATAAAATCAGGGGACGGGACAACACATCTTTCAACTTTCAACACAAACTCCTGCCCTTCTACGACCAATGCTCTACCCTTGTCTATCACCAGGCAGGGTGGGATACCACCAGAATGACCTTCGGGGGATCGACAAAAAAAAACAAAACATCACCTCCCGCTTTTTTTTTCCGGCGATAGAGTCGACATATTTCCTCTGGTCAAACCTGGTTGGCGTTACCCCAGCACCAGACCCACTGGGAATTAGGGTTGAGACTTTGGGCCGGAGCCACGCGGGAGGGAGTCCAAATTTTCTCTCTCCCGCCTGTCCCCAGCTGTACTGCTTAGGTGTGCATCAAACAATATTCCCTTGATAATTTCTACCAATCTCCTAATCGCCTCTTTGTGACTGTAACCCTTTTCGCTTCCGTCCTTCCAGTCGTCGCCAGCGAAACCCAGAGCCCTGGCCAAATCTGTTACCCTTTCAAGAAAGGTAGGGCGAAGCCCCGTGGACTTCAAAACCAAGTGCTCTAGTGGCTCGCTCTCATTATGGCAGGAAGTGCATATTATGTCTGTCCCCTGAACTTTAGCCCAGCACGTCCTCGTCCTCAAAACTCCCGATCTCGCCCCGAAGAGTAAAAAACTTCCCAGTGAATTGTCAAACATATTTTCCTTTCTTATGTCATATTTTTGTGACCTGTATATTGTTAGAGCTGATTTTTCTTGCATTCTTCCCTCCCACGTTTTCCTTTCTGCCTCTTTCTCTCCCTTCTTTGCTGAAGTAGTCTGCTCAATCCCCACCACCAGAGTGAAGGTATTTGAATGTAAGTTTTCGGATTCCGTTTGTCTACTTTGTGATCAAACTTTTTATGTCTAAATACTTTAATACCTTCCGTGCCCACCGCGTATCATCCATTTCAGTCAACCTTCGATCAAATTTCAAATTACTAATTACCTCCCTGCTGTAAAATGACGGCCAGCCCATGTCCTCCTGTACTCCCTCCTTTAATGTTTTTCCATGTGCTCGCAGTGAAAATCTGACTACGCTTTTTGTCGAAACTCTAATCCAGATTGAACCTTTGGTTTTAAGCACAGTACCTCATTGTTAAAACACAGTCCTGGTACCATCACTCCTTTCCATATTCCCCTGACGATTTCATTCCTAATGTAGTTCCATAGTGCCTTGAGCTTCATAATCGATGGATTTATTTTTACTTGTTAATTCTATTCTCCTTTTGTTCCTCTAAGATATTTCCTTCCCTCATTGAGCCTTACTTCCAGATATTTGTATTTTCCTACATGGTATATTGCAATGTCTTGTATCTCCCAGGAGTTTCCTCTTTTCGTTGTTCAACACCACTGCTCCAGACTTGTCACTACTAAAACGCATACCCAAGGCGTCCCCTTCCTCTCCACATATTCCAGCTGGTTCCTGTAACGCATCCTGGTTGTCTGCCATGAGTACTATGCCGTTTGCATACATCGGTGCTGCTATTACCTGTATTATATTTGTTTCTATTTCAATATAACTCACATCAAAACCTAAGTTGCTTTGCTGTAATTTATTTTTCATTTCACTGATATATATTATAAAGAGCAGAGGTGACAGTGGACAGCCCTGCGTGAGTCCTCTTTTTATTGATACGGTCTTTTTTTAGTTTCTGCTTCCCATGTTATGACAACCTTACTGTATGTGTACACCTGCTGAAAAAACCTAACCTCATTGTCTTGATCATCAACACAAGGTTGGCATCCCAAGCGCTAAGCCAACTACGTTTCATTCATCCTACCTTCCTCGTACCTGTCAAGAATGGAACCAGCTTCCGGGTCAATTACTTCTAACACGGACTCAAAGCATTTTAAATCTGCGTTAGATAACAATGTTCTTGACAAGTGTGTCCAAACTGTATTTCGTTTTTCTCCTAATGTTTTTTTTTAATTGTATTGCTTATTTCTTGCTCTCTCATTTTGTAATGAATTCGGGTCCTGAGGGAACAATAAATTAATAAATAAATAAAGCTCGTTTTGCTGTTCTACGACGATCATCCAGATGGCAGTCATTTGAGTAGGAACTAGCGCGCCCGCTATGGCCTAGAAGTTGCAAATATTTTCTTATTGGCTAGACGGACACTCGAACAACGTTGAAGTGTCCGGGACACATGTAACCTCATGTACTTGTTTGGAGTTACAAACCTTGCCCCTACAATTAACTTTATTTTAAAATTTTACCTAAAATGTGCCCTTCATACAGGAGTACTCTTCCATGTCTTAGTGGGGCAAGCATTTAATTTTTTCTTTTTTTTGTTTCGTCAAAAAGATGACAAACTAACCGGTTATGGAAATTGTTCGCAATAAAGGATTAGTTGGTTTATCGGGAGGTTAATTGATTAATGACCCAACCCTATTCTAAAGGCCTCCTAAACTTCCCTCGTACTCTAGTCTCTGTATCTGCCCAGAGTATTTGTGTCAGCAAACGTGAGGGAGCACCTGAACCTATCACAGTGGACCGCGAAATGTCCTGACAGTGTCGAAGGGAACGACACACAATGCTCCAGTATTCTAGTATTAAGGCAGATGCCTCACGGCGGCCATAAAAATGGCGACATAAGCAGATGTTTGGACCGCTACTATAACGCTTGGTTGCTCCCCAAAAATATGTATTATATACAACTATAAAATATTTAAATGGGCCCTTAATATTACATAAGTATGAGTAAAGACAAAATTATGGTCCGTAAGAACATGGGAAAAATGTCTTTTTCGGCCGCACATGGTTAGTTAGCAGAAATAAAAGTGAAGTTTGGTATTGGTTCGATTTGTTTTAAATTTTAATGCTCTGGAGATCAAGAGCGTTTGCTTTGAACATCATGGCCTTCTTTTTCATTTTCAATGCTTTGTTTGATATATATTATATACCTTACAAAATAAGTTTCATGAAAGAAAATTCACAATTATTTTTATGAAAACTGCTCTTTCTTTATGCGTCAAACTTGTAAGAGTTATTCATGGGTATAAAATTCAAAATGAGTGCTGAACTTTATAAAGATTAGCGCTGAAAGTTTGTTCTAAGGTTCAGCCTGAAGATAAAAAAGTGGTAAAAAAGGCATACATTGTTTCGTGGTAAAAGTGCCCCGCGTTAAGTGTAAATACAAGAAATCAGAGCATCTGGCAGGCAAATTTTAATATATGATCGCATGCATATCGTGGCCCTCTTTGCGAACTTCTCGTTAATATTTTCTGCGAAAATGTATGAATATGCCGCAAAAAACACATTTTCTTTAGACAAAAAGAAATACATTATTATGATTTTTACCCGTTGATACGTAATGTTAGTGTAATAAAGAGGTATTATTTTAGCGTATAAAAATTAGCGGCTTTTGATTTCAGTGAACTTGCTCAGTCTTTTCTAACGTCATCAAAAACATAATGAAAATTTAAAGCGGTTGATTGTTGGTCTAGTTGGTAATTAAACATCTAAACGGTTTTAGCGCACACGTAGAGAGAAGAAATGCATTAATAGGATAAGGAAGATAAGGAATGCATTAGTGCTGAACCGGTTGCACAAACAAACAAGGAAAGAGACTTGTTAACACAGACAATGAAGACTCCGCACGTGGCACGATGACTGCGAAACACCCTGCACGATGGTAACGTGACAGCCAACAGCGGATCTGGTGTTTGAAACACGGGATCTGGTGTTTCAGCATGTGCCGTGAGGGAACACCCTTTTATTTATTTTCGATATTTTTTTAATTGTTTGGGGGTGATAGATTTTTGCGATGGTCTTTATTCTCTTCATCTTAGTAAATATAGTTCTGAGTAGCGCTCTATCCTGTATCTTCTTTCTACGTGTGCGCTAATACCGTTTAAAAGAATATTTAATTCGTGTTTTTTTTAAGGTTGCTTGCGCCAAATGTTGAGTTGTGACCAGTTCAGACCTACTTGTTCAGGAAAATTTCTAGGGTGACACTGACTTTGTCCTTGGCACATATGTAGACGCTTTGAGGTAGCTGTACAGAGTGCTAGAATAGGGTGTAGTGTTCTGACCGCAGCGGCTCGCGTAAGGCATGTGCTGTAGATCGCTGTAGGTTTCGACACCGGCGTATCGGAAGTAGGGGCAGTATTGTTCGGATGTACTTAAATGGAGAGCTGTGCCGTCTGGCGGCCGTGAGCATATTGCGATGTGCAAGCACGCAACAGTGCGAGCACACAACAGGTCGCAGCAGAGACGCTTTATTCGGCGTGAAAATGGTCGTATTGTTTGTTTGTTTTTGTTTAGTCGCTTGTGAAAAGAATTATTTCCATCCCATCTCACACCCCTGTGAAAAAACGTGACTTGCGCTAGTGGCAGAAGCTTATATTCAAAGCGTAAATGCCGTTTGAAGCGGTCATTTCTTATACATAATCTCGCTTCTTTGGTATATTTTTTTTTGTTTCGCTTTTATAAATTAATTGTCTATCTCACACGTTTATCTCTATGTCTAAATGCCGGATCGCGTTTGACCAGCTCCGCTTATGGACGGGAATGCGGCCACGGTTGGCCATCTTTTTGGTACAGTTATATTATCTCTAGCCATCATAGTAATATGGCGGACAGCGTTATGGCGGCAGGCTGCCATAAAAATAGCCGAGGCCGAGTACACTGTACCGTGGGTGATATTTCGTGCTTGATTGAAGTTGGTCAATGAAGCAGATTCTTGAAACCCGGCGTGAACGGTAGCCTCATTTTTGAGGACCCGTCGAAAGTTCTACTAAAGCGCAGAACCGGAGGAAAGCTGCGCAGCTCGCATCGAAAGCAGACGCCGTAGCGGCGTCTGCTTTAGATGCTTCTTTCGATGCGTGCTGTGCTGCTTTTCCCCGATGCTGCGATTTCGTGAAACTTGCACCGGGTTCTCAAACATCGGGCTACCGTTCACGCCGGGTTTTAACAATATGTCTAGTCGAACAATTTCAATCAAGAGCGAAATATCACCCACGGCAATTTTTATGGCAGTCTGCCACCACAACTGCCCCAACGCTGTCTGCCATGGATGGATAATAGTGGCTGCACCAGCTGTAGATTGGCTAGAGGTAATATTACTCTACCAAAAAGATGGCCGCCAGTGGCCGCATTCGTGGAGCGGGCAACCACGATCCAGCCAATAGACTTAGAGATCAATGATCTCACCTTACATACCAGCATTAAGAAAGCGAAGTTTGAATATGATATGATAAGCGATGCTGTCATATCCACTTTTGTTTCAAAGCTCCATTAATTTTTTTTATCGGAAGCTGTAAATTTTGCTTGCCTTTTAATAAGTACTTTTTGTTCTGTCTTCAATACATCTTTTTATGTAGCATGGGTTAATAACGTCGAGCTTTTTTGACTTCTGCATGTTCAGCCAAAGTTTATATCTAGCTGGCACGTGTCGCCATTGCTGGATACTGGCTGTTATTTCTACTTAATGGTTTGTTCAAACTACAACTTTTGAGGTGTGCAACTAACACAGCGAACTCAACACTCGCGAGGCATAAAATATTGACATTCCCGCGAATGGCATCACATAAAAACTATGTATAGACCAGGAAATTTCTTAATTGATTTTATCCAGTGGGCATGCCTCATATAGAACTAAACACCAAGACTGGGAAGATAAATGGGGCAACTTCAACTGCTGTCTTTACTGAAGAGCAATCCTACTTGGAGAAATTTGTTTTCGTTGCCATGTCACACAGGTCACACATTCTTCTAAGACTTCGTTTCTTTTTTCTGCACCAATTTTTTACCCTTCAGAAAGAAATGCAATCGCGCGACGCAGTATACTTTTTTACTTGGAATCAGACGATCACATTCCGCGAACATAGAGGCGTCGCTCGGCGTCCGAAACAGGGAGGGTTTATCTTTGAACGTTGTAACCCACGTTGCATCCCGGCAAAAAATACTACCGCGCCGTTTTGTTCTTCGCAGTATTTTAAAGAGTTGTGAGTCACTTACCTCAATGGCACAGCTAGCAGCCACACAATATTGTATTGCTCCACACACAACGCAAAACAGGAAATTGTCACACCAACATGCCAGAAGCCAGACTCGCTAAACTCTTCCGGCCCGGCGTCCCAGCCCCTCTCTGACTGCCCCCCCCCCCCCCTTCGGGGCCGCTGGGGCAGAACTGGGCCACACAAAACTCAGCTTTTATAGAAAGGCCTCCACGGTCGGCACACCTCCCAGCGCTAGTACAGTGTACTAGAACGCTTGGGTAGTGTTGGGACCGGAGCGGCTCGCCTGAGGCGCGTGGTATTGATCGCGACAGGTGTCGACACCGGCGCGTTACCCAGAAGCTGTGCGCGTGCGAGGCTGCAGGCGCGAAATTATGAATTTTTGGTGCCGCTTTGGTAGAGTTTACATAGGATTTCTGATACAGCTACGACCTGCCAGCGGTCGTACCGCGGCATCAATTACGCTGCGGCACGACCGTTGGCAACATGATGCTTCAATGTATTGGACGGTACAAGCTACATTACTCTGCCTTCTCATAAAAACTATTGCGACTTTCAAGAAAGGGATTGCAAGTTGTTTCCTCGTAGAATTAGCTGCGACTTTCGGTTCGTCGGATGCTGAGTATTTTAAATGAAATGCCCATTGACTTGTTTCAAAAAGCCAAACATTAGATATTGTGCGGGAATATCTAAAACTCAAAAGCAGTTTTTTGAATATTATTTTATGGTGGAACAAAACGGCACATACTAAAGCCCGAGATTGTTTTAGTATGTTTTAAGTACCCCAGGTTAATGTCTTTGTCGCCGTTTCGACGACGGCATTTCGGCGCTACACTTACGCGTTCACCATCCGGAAAATCAAAACACACAAGATTCAAAACATATTTCGATCGAACACACGGAACTATGAAATGGTGGTCGGCTTACCGACGCGCGCACCGCTCAAAGTGAAAAAAAAAGCAACAACGTCGTCGACTCCAAACGCATTTTCCGCCAAACGTGGCGGGCTGCGCGATTTTTTCCGGGTAACTCGACTACAGCGCCGCCACAAACTGTCAATACACGCGCTCTCACGAGCTCCCGTTGCCGAGCCGCTCCGGTCCCAACACTACCCCAGTATTCTAGTACACTATAGCGCTAGTATGTACATACCAGTATGGATGTAAATGCCCCTCGTGCGCTGCGTGCACGCGCACGTGCGGCGGCATGTGCGGCTGCAGCGACTTTGCGTTGCCGTGTTTACTGCAGAGCTTCGATTGCTGCCAACACGCGGAGCCTCACAAGCCCAAATAGCCGAGCCGCGCCTGTGCGAACATTACCGCGTAGTTTAGTACGCTGTAGCAGCCGTGCATGGGCGGATTCATGACTGACTTCCGCTTTTTCTTCCTCTCATTTGGTACGCTTCACTTCATTTCTGTGGTCAAGATACACGTTTTGAAGTTGTATACACAACAGTGTTATGTCCAATAACTTGTCGTGGGGTCAATTCCTTAACACGCATTTTAGCTGCTCGCTATCTCGGTGAGGTAACAAAATGCCACTGGTTGCTACTCAAATCTGATGCTCGTGGAAATCATATAGTAATATAATAAACCTAAAGAGCCCTTCGCGGCCCAGCTAGGTGCTCCATGGAGTGATATATTAAGTAGTAAGTTACTCCATTACTTGTAGTGTTTCCTCTGCCGACCAATCGACATCGCTGCTACGAGAAAAAGAACACTTTGAAAACCTTGCCAATAATTTGACGAGAAAACCTTTTTCTGTATAAACGTTAGTGTAATATTTTTGTAGAATTGTTTTAACTACTTCAATTATTTTGTTTCATCATTAGTTTCGTCGTAGCACCAACCCCAGCACCATGGACATCACCGCTTAGTTGGGGCAAGGGTTGGGGCACGTTGGAGCGGGAGGGCGAGTCTCGCGCTCCTCAACATTATGTGTCGCTGTTCCTGTGCTTGAGGTATATACACCTTTCAAAAATTGTGCGTGTGGACGGTGCCATTTTGAGTGTTCGCGCATTAGCCACGTGCTTTGCTCGCTTTCCGAAGTGACGAACACGCACGCCCTAGGCTGTGAAGATCGCACGCTCGACTGAGATTTTGTAAACATTGAAAAGGTCTATAAATACTTCATTGGGAGTATTTTTTATTTTTTTGCAGTATAGTTTGTTTCATTTGTTGTTCGTCTGAGGTGCCGTGAATAGGGATATCTCGCTCACGTATCGGTATTTGCAGGTGTGGTCTCATGATATACGAAAGACCATAGCCTCCCCTATACTCACAAATCCTGGCAGTTCGACGACGGAGCCATAGAGTGCCCGGTCGGAGATTTGGAGCGCGAGGATCTGGTAGCACAGAGCACTTCTCGGGGAAGCTGGACGTCAGCTCCTCCGCACACACACGTCAGCGCACAGCTTTTGCAGCGACGAGGACCCCAAACATGGTTTTCAAACGCGACGAGAAAGGAAGTGGTAGCGCGATGAACGCGAGGAGCACGAGCGAACATTCCATCGCTCGGGAGAAGTGTGTTTCATGCGTCTCGCCGCAGAGTGGCGCGCATCACTTGGCTCTCCTAAAGCCCCTGCATCTAAGAAAACTTGCGCATTTTGTTCCCTCCTCCTCCAAAAACCCTCCTTACCCAACCTCTAAATTCCGGTTTGCGATGGAGGCGTCCTCTGGAAGTTCCCAAACGTCTCGACGTGTCGACGTCTCGGTCAGCTGGAGCGGCGCACTGGCCGCCGTGTGGACTTTTCTCGTCATATAAGTGTAGAAATGACCTCACTTAGAGCCCGCATTCGCATCTGACCGCCCTGAAGCCACTCTAGAGCTTTTCGTCCAACCGTGGATCTCAAAAGTGCTTTGGATAATCGTTCCAATCGTTCCTACCGAGTTGCATTATCGGTCTGTGTCTCGTGGGTTCCTGTTCGCCCCATCGGCTTCACAGGAATAGCAAATCGTTTTTATTCATCATATCGAACCGCCAAATTGAAATTATATCCTCCCCGATTTTAGATGCGTCACCATTTATTTTTAATATGTGGAGAGAAAGCATACTCGTGCTTGGCGCACTGGCTTCGCTCGTACTTATGTTGAATCGGGATATTGATGCATCCACATGCTCGCGACCGCAGCCGCGCAGAGCGTTGCGAGCTTTTGAACTTTGTGCGAAACAACGCATGGTACGCGAGCACGTACGCCACACTTGACGAGCGAGCGTACTCCACACATTCGCACAAACTTAGCGACGCTGATTTTCCAAGCATCAGCCCTTAAGGGGGAGCGAGGCCGATTCTCCGAGCACGAGCAGGAGCAGGCCGTTTTGAACGACACTTGTTCCACGGCACGGGCATCCGTACATGGCAAGTCGGCAGTGTTGCGATCGTTATTACATCGCTCGCGCTAACGGTGGAATGGAGTCCATAACTCGCTCTAAACAGGCTGTCTCTTTGCATTCTGGTGAGCTTTATAAGAGCACCTTCATCGCATAACTTTGCGGCTCCCGTCGGGTTGAAATGTTTTCGACCGATTCGGTTAAGAAAGATCTTCCTCCGAGGTTCATTTTCTGTTCCAGAGGGAACACTGAAAGGCTAGCTGGCCGACGTTTCCACAGGCGCGGCAGCCCGTTAGCTGCGGCGTAGCAACACCTTGGGAAAGTAATGGCGACCGGAAGTCCAAAACCGAAAGCAGGACGCCACGTGGTGACTGGCCAAGAGTGCTCGCGGCAGTTTGTTCAAAGAATGGCGCCACTCTTCCCAGGATAGCGGGACTTTAGGCTCTCCTCTCATCCGTTGTCTGCCGCTCTACCTTCTGAATTTCGGAGGCCGCTTCTCGTGGTGATCTGCCAGGCTTGTCAGTATAGAGGAGGCTATGGAAAGACCCACTGGGAGCACCTGGCCAAGACGCTGGCTGGCGGACGTGCTGCACGCGCTCCGGTATATTCCATTCTTCCCCGAGGGGAGGTCACACTCAAGGCTCACCTAAAAAGCAATACGCGCTTATCAGATTAGGTTTCGCGGCTAAAATCAGTTAGTCAACGTCATGCCACGGCTGTATCCTAGTAAAGCCGCAATAGCTGTCTGAGAGAGACCAGCCTGAGGCAAGGCGATTCTTCATTCTCTGTTGGAGCGCGAGATTCGTGCTACCTTTCTAACCAATGAATGCGCTCTTCAACTAAATGTTTCTTTTAAATGTACGACTTTGGTAAAACTTAAATATTCGTTTTTGAGCGCAGCTCTTAAGCTCCCGTTTTCGGGTTACGCGGCGTCGGCGACGGCGTAACCGCGCTAAATTCGGCAAAATATTGACGTCTCCTGACCTAAACATTAATTGAGTTTCCCCGCTAAAGTTAGCGGGCAAAATGGCGTCACATGACTTGGTGTCACGTCACCTATGAACAAATTCAGTTTCTCAGCGGGAAAATTGACGTCACGTGACCTCAACAGCAATTCAATTCCCCGCTAAATTTAGCGGGGAATCTAATAGCTGTTGAGGTTACGTGTCGTAAACTTTTCATCTAAATTTCGTGGGCAAATTGTGGGAGGAGCGGAGGGTATAAAGGAGGAGATGGGGAGGGTACGGAGGAGGAGGAGGAAAGGAAGACGAGGAGGAGCGGGGGAAAGGAGGAGGAAGAGTACGGAGGAGGAGGAGGAGGAGGTACGAGGGAGGAGGGGCATACCCTCCCCTCCGTACACTTCTCCTCCTCCTCAAAAGCTGCGCTCGAATTTCTCGTTAGAGGGATTTGTAGACGTGTTTCATTTTTATTGGCAGTGCCTGTTTTGACATTTTAAACCAGAAACAACTGGTAAGAAACAGTGAGGTCTATACTCCGTGTCAGTAGTTGTGTGTAGTGCAGGCGAAGGCAACACCAGGCGAAGAGAGAAAGAGCGAGCACAAGGAAGGCTGGACGGGAGAGAAGGGCAATGGAGGGCGAGGGGAGTAAGAGAGAGCACTAGGAACATTAGGGAGGAGAGGAGGGGTTTCGCCTGGTCCCAGCCTTCCTAGTGCTGCCCTTTCTCCCCTCTTCCGGCTTTGCCTTCATGCGTACAACACGCAACTAGTGGCAGGGAGTTTAACTTGATTCGAGCCTTCGTGGCCATATTTCTGGCCACAACATCGATGAATCGCACTCTTGCGCGAAACTCAAACCAAAGCTGTAAAGCATGTTCCAGCCCGGTTGAGCACGGTTTGAGTGTCGTCCCCTTCCCTCGCCTGAAGCGCGCGCGAGAGCCCCCGTCCGCCGCCGTCTCGGCCACGATGTCCCAGAGGGTCTGTTATGTTGCACTAGACTGTACCATGTGCGCGCACTTGCCGAGTGGCTACTACGCAGAGTGAAGTGGTGCGAAGGTACAGGCATTAGAGCTTTAGCACAAAATAAGTTTACATACTCAATGTGTTTCGCATGCGACCAGTGCGCCATTGATACGACCCATGACCGCCCATCGTTCCGCCGTGCTTGGCATTGGCGCGATGGGCCGCTGACCATCCCGCCGATGCGATGGGCACCGGCGATTCTGCAAAGTTCTGCAAACGTTACACCGTTTGGAGAACGAGACGCGGTGGCGCAGGGCCGACGCGTTGGGCTAGGTGGGCCACTTTGCTTTCACCTGCAACAGAGCTCGCTCTTGTCAGTATCAAACTCTTTATTGTGCTCCGAGAAACCGAGGAAGATGAGACGAAGCGTGCTAGCTGTATTTGTCTCCACTGCACTCGCCGAGTGCGTTAGAATGCGAAGGCCCGACGCCGGAGGCCGCCTTCTGCATTCTCGTGCGTTCCACGAGCGCAGTGGAGACAAATGGCATATTTGGCAGGGTCGGGCAGAATTACATTAAAATGTATTGGAAAATGCAAATATTGGGATACGTGACAAAGACAAATAAAATGCATATATAAATAAAAAGGTATTGCAATACGTACCAGAAACACATTTCCAACATACAAAAAAGTATTTGAAATCACGAACACAAGAACACATTTTGCGGAATACTGGCAGTGTAATACATTTTGTAAAATATCCACTTTTATGTGTCCTCTTAATTCGTAGGACCCGCTATGTGAAACCCTCTGGTGCATACGAGGAACAAAATAGAAACGTGATCTTCAATACCTTTGGGATATTTGTTAACAACGAACGAGCCCTTACTGCAGAATTTCAACTTTCACGATTTTGCGCATGAAAGAAATAAGCGACCCATTGACGAATGTAAGGGGACACATCCGGTTCTGATAATATGGCGATACTAGCAATACGCCTAGAAATGTATTTCGATACAGAAATGCAAAATACCGTTACAAAATTGGATCGCAATACAGAAATATAAATACCTATTGTATCGCGATACTGCCCATACTAGGCATTCGGCTCGTTCATTTTCAGCCTCATGGAGCGCTGTCAAAAGCCGATCCCCATTCGTGGGTCAAAGACGGCCGCTCTAAGTACTGGGTGATTCAAGGAGCGGCCAGGCTCTTTAAATCGACCGCAAAATTCGGTTTCTAAACATATCGCGCTACGACTTTGTGCAGCGTTGACCACAGATGGTGCTTTTTTTTTAATTTGCAAAGAGCGAATTTATTTGAGGAAAAAGTTAAGAAAGAAAAAAGTTTAGCTTCTATGGAAACGCAGCGAAGCCACCGGTCTTCAAACAATACGGCGCCGCTTTGCACGTTAGACAAGAGATGGCGCAAGCGGTCGCGATGCCAACTGCCGCCAACGAACGAGCATACGTCGCCGTAAGCCGGCGTCTTTAGCAGACGATTGTTTCGACTCAAAAGTGGCGCGAGCTTTCCTGATATCAGTTGCCAATGCATTATTTTATCATCCTTACTAATAAAACATATTGAATGGACAGATAATCGATTAAAAAATGGTTTGTCGGGATATTTTGACTGTTTTTTGTTGGGGGTACTGATGTCGTCTGCTTTGCAGTTCCTTGTTGTTACCGCGCCTGTTTTTGTTTCTGCGACTGTCGCATCCTGCGGAACGCGCGCCGCTTTTGAGTCGAAACGATCGTCTGCTAAAGACGCCGGCTCTCGGCGACGTATGCTCGTTCGTTGGCGGCAGTTGGCATCGCGACCGCTTGCGCCATCTCTTGTCTCCCGTGGGAAGCGGCGCCGTATTGTTTAAAGTCTGGTGGCTTCGCTGCGTTTCCATAGAATCTAAGCCTTTTTCTTTCTTTACTTTTTCTTCAAATAAATTTTCTCTTTGCAAATTTTACACAAAAAATGCACCATCTGTAGACAACGTTGCACAAAAGCGTAGCGCGATAGGTTAAGAAACCGAATTTTGCGGTCGGTTTAAAGAGCCTGGTCGCTCCTTGAATCACCCAGTGCATTGAGCTTGTTCCTTTTGAGCACTCTCAGATTTTCGGATCAGGGCCTGTTATGACTTGTAATGCTGTGAGACGAGCGGTGGAAGCACGTGCAAGAGGACCGGTCACATGACTAAAGCAACTTTGGCCGTTGTGTTGAAAGAGAAAGAAGCTGAAA
>JAZHYW010040504.1:0-29528 GCA_037355805.1 Ixodes ricinus | reverse complement strand
CATGAGTGAACATTTGATGGAAGTTTGAGCTTTTTAATGTGCAACCGCCTATTGTTCCTGCTTGTCTTAAGGCGTCAAATACGCTTGTGCCACCCCGCATATATTATAGGAGACTCAACTTTATCCTAGGGACTGTCTGCCCTCAACCAAGACACACATTTTGTGGGCTAGTGGGACTTTTAACATACGTTTTTTTTAAGTCTAACATTTTATACAGGATTAAAAAAATGTCAAAATGGCCCAACTCCCTATTGTACAAGAAATGCAAGGATGGCGACTCAATTCACGGGAATGATACTAGAAGTATCAGTGCCACTAAAGACACATGGACACACACGGTGCTGGAATGGTTTTATAAGAGTTTTCTACCCTACTGAAAAAACTGTACTACTTTATACTCGCCTCTACAGGTTCCTACCGCCCTATTAAAAAGTCCAATGAAAATTGTTTCTTAAAGTTATGATGTCCCAATATAGGGTTATTGGGGTTATTGCAACACACCTAAAGTAAATTGTTATCCGATACCTACAACATACTCGATAACATTCCTAATTTAAGCACAATTTATCCCGATACAATTGAAAATGTCCGAGCACATATCTCGGTGAGCGCAAATTAATATCTATCCACAAGAACACATCCCAATACTAAGAAATGCATTAATTGTATGGGATTAAGTCACAAACCACTTTCGGAAACTCGAGTACGTGTTTTCAGAGTCGAGTTTCGTAGTCTCGAGCACTGACGATCTGGGTGGCTAAAAAAAAAATCACAAACTGCCCGTCTCGCCCATCCCGCGCATGTCTCCACCACAAACATATTTCTAGTAATGCGCATACAATCCGCGACGAGGCATGAGATGCTTTCACCCTCCAACAATATAAAATTTGCAGATGAACAGCCATGACATGAGAGCAGAAGCAGCAGGACTGCGTCAACTGAGCGCATCCACTCCAAACTCCTCCCGTAACCAGACCACCAGACACACTCAAGGAGCCAAGAGAATGAAAACACAAAACGTACACAAAGCGCACAAAAAAGAAAAAGAAACAGAAGCAGCGGCGAATGGTTCTTTGAGCAGAGGCTATGCCTGGAATGACTGGTGTCACCGCGTTACAGGGTCACGTGCCATGCACGTTCTGCAAACAGCGTGATGGTACTCTGCTCTTGACTCGGGATCAAGAAAATATCTTCCGTTTTGCCTTCTGCTGCTCCTGCGTAGCTAAGGTTTACGTTGGTGTGCCGGTGAGCGTTGTGGCGACTGCCGGAGAAAAGACGTCGTTTCAAAGTTGTTTTCGTGCTCTTGGGAGTGCTTCATATGGAATCTCAACTCTCAAGTCAACTAGCAAGCCAAGTGGAACCTATTAAGCTGCAGAGCAGTTAGCGCTACTGTCTATGCGTTTTCTAGTACTAGGATGGCTAGAGCTCGTCATGATGTACTTTTTATTCGCGCGTATTCTCACGCTCTTTTGCCCGGGCGCATCTGACTTCGGTTCGATCTTTGACGAATTTTAGGCACCATGAGCGCTTTTCTTGTTCTAGAGCGTAGGTGATAGGAGATTCACTCTCATGCAGTATGCACCTCTCGGCAGTTGCGTTACCCAGACGCCTTTCGTTTGCAGAGGGCCACCGCAAGTACCGAATAGACGCTCTTATTTTGTTACTCCTTGCTTATGGAAGATCTTTAAATTTAAATTATGATACACGTGATGTTGGCGGCGGAGAAAAGCTCACGAGAGAAAATCTCATCGCGGAAAAGGTTAGCAGATGAAAACTCTCCGCAAAACTGTCCGTTGCGGAGAAAAGATCACCAGCTTTAAGACAGACGTGGAGAACAGCTCACCAACAAATCTAAGAACTGTTTGTTCATTCAAGTGAATCACATTCACTCAACTGAAATATGCTGAGATTCCTTAGCGCATGCGATAATTCTAAACTTCACTAGCAAAAATTATTTTAAAAAAATCATCGGAACATGCCAGGTGTTGCTTGACGAAAATAAAATAAATAAATTCGATAGAAGGCTACTTAAAAATAAATGAAAGTCGCTTACAACCCCCTGTAACACCGAATTAAAGCGCAGCTCTTGAGGAGGAGGAAGAAGGGTACTGAGGGGAGCGTATACCCCTCCTCCCTCCTCCTCACTTCCTCGTCCTGCGTGCTACTGCTCCCTCCGAGCGGCGTCGGCGTCGCCGTCGTCGTAACCGTGAGGTCACGTGATTCCCGTGAGGTCACCATGACGTCATCGTGATGACGTTATCACGATGACGACGACGATGATGACGATGACGTTATTGATGACGTTATTGATGACGTCACTAGTGACGTCACCAGTGACGTCGCGCGTCCGATAATGCACCGCGCAGTTACGCCGAAGGCGACGGCGACGGCGACGGCCGCCTCAAGCCGGAAACGGGCGCCTAAGAGCTGCGCTCTAGAAATAGCCGCGGGGCGGGGGGGGGGGGGGGGCGTATAACCAGTGTAGAATGCTATATCTGGGGCAGTTTCTCCATATTTATTTGTGAAATGACATTTTATGTAGTATATCAACACTACATTGTCAAATCTCCATATTTCACTACTTGTTTAACAAACTGTGGTTAGAATTCTTGCCTAATTCGCACGGGAAACAAGAAATGCCGTATTTGTACTATCCCGGCTGCGTCAAAATTAAATATGGTAACTCTTATATCCTGTGTCGGAACACTGTGCTTGAAGACGACGAAGTGGGCACAGAAGTCAACAGCACACAGCACGTGCGGCTCACGCAAGCATCCCGATCAGCCGGCCTGTTGTAAATGGAAGGACAAGAATAAATACTAAGTGTTCATCGGTAGCCTCCCAACCTACAGGAATACAACACTGGCGACAAGACCTGGTACGAGCCAACGAAGGCTGGACAGCCACCGCGATTCATTCCGACCCAAGGAACCATCGAGAGCCCTCACAGGCAAGTCATGGGCGTCATGAATCGAATACATAGGGTTCTACTTCGTGATCAATTCTATCACGAGCTTGGACAAAAGCGGGAACTCCTGCTCACGCTTTGCGGCCCAGAGACGTATGACATCCTTCGAGCTTTAGTGGCTCCTAGGACACCGGAAAGTTCCTCGAAGCCGATGTCCTAGGACATCGGCTTCGAGGAACTTCTGACGATCCTTGGGAAATATTTAAAACCTCTAGCGTCAAAGCCGGAGGGTTGAAATCTTTTTTAAAAAATCGTCAGCGTCGGGACCAGCTACCTGACGAGTCAATCGACTGTTACGCCGCGGCCTGGAAGCATCTGGCAGCAGACTGTAACTTCAGCATACCTCGAGTGCTTGCAATTGCTTGCAACGGTGTTTTTGTACTCCTGCTCACTTTCGAAGGCTGGCACTAAATACGAGCCTTTGCCCAGCTGCGCACATCAGCATTTATTTTCGGCCATATACAAAGTGCTGTGAGCAGCCAATGCGTGGCCCAAATGCCTAGATGGCTGATGTTGTGTGGCCGGTAGAAGATCTGGCGTCGCAGGCCAAATGGGACAAAAGGTCGAGCCGTTTCTGTTGACATGTCGCATGTTATGTTCACCGACGAGCTTGGAAGTGGTATGTTTACGAGCACCGGGGATGCTGTTGCGTTCCAAAGAACTTGCAAATCCGAGTCTGCCTGTTCTACCGCAGCGAGGGCCTTGAAGTTTACCAGGCCCGAGAACAAGGAAGTGGCTTCGGTGCGAGAAATAGCATCGTCCTCGCTGTTGTCTTATCCCTTGACGTGACGGATATCAGCCCTCAACTCGGAGATGAAGGCGGGGTGTCGTATGCCTTGTGCTGAGTAGGTCGTGTGGTTGCCACGAAAGGCGTACGTTAGAAGCTTGTGGTCTGTGAGCACATAAAATTGCCGTCCGTCAAGGAAGTAGCAAAAATGTCTTACAGCCATGAAAGCAGCTAGCAGGTCCCGTCCTAGGTACTGTACTGGGTTTCCGCGGGATTGAGTTTTTGTGAAAAGAATACCAAGCTTCTTCCAGGCTCCGTCCAAGAGCTGCTGTAGAACAGTTCCGACAGCTTTCTCCGAGGCGTCGGTCAGGAGGCGGGTAGGTGCATCAGGGAGCGGGTGGACAAGAATTGTTGCATTGACCAAGGTCTCTTTCACTCCGGAAAAGGCTGACGTAACCTCTTCGCTCGACTTCCCTTTTGACAAAAGTTTTCTCTTTGTCTCCAGGAGGTCTGTCATAGGTTAAAGTATTTTCGCACAGTGTGTTATTAATCTGCAATGAAAGTTAATCAGGCTTGTAAATTCTCGGAGCTTGCGCAGCAATGATGGCCGTGGAAACTCACGAACTACCTTGACTTTGTCTTCCAGTAATGAGATTTCTAGTGCGGTGATGCGATGGCAAAGGAATTCCACGCTGTTAAATCCGAAGACGCATTTGGCAGGGTCGATGACAGGGCCAAATTCCTTCAGGTGGTCGAACAAATTTCTGATGTGTTGTTCGTGTTCGTTCGGGGTATAAGTAGCCACCAGAAGATAGTCAAGTTAGGCGAAGGCAAAAAGGTCCTCGAGTGAATTCGTGTATGCCTTAAGGGAACGTCTGAGCAACGTTGTGCAGGCCGAAGGGCGTACGGACGTACTCAAACAGTTCGAACGGGGTGGTGATTGCCGTTTGTTTACGTTTGTCGGCTCCTCAGAAATCTTGTCATAAGCTTTCACCAAGTCAATCTTGCTGTAGATGATCGTTCCAGCAAACCTTTCCGAAAAGCTTTGTATTTGCGGCAGGGGTAGCGATTGGACACTGTGCCGGCATTCAGGGCTCGATAATCGCCGCACGGTCGCCATTCGTTGGGGTCTTCCATCGGTACCATGTTCAGAGGCGATGACCAATCGCTTGCTGAGGGTAGAATTAAATTTAGTTGTATCATATGGTCAAACTCACGAAAGGCGATGGTGAGGCGCTCACCGGCAAGCCGACGGTGGCGCGCGGAGACGGGTGGTTCGGTAGTCAAGATAAGTTTAGGGACTCCGTGCTTGGCAAGTAGTTCAAGGTTACAGGGTTTTGTCAGCGCGCGATATTTCATGAGGGCGGCCTGGTAGCGCGAGGTGGCTGGACGCGGTCGCAACGGAGACATCCTGATGTTGGAAAGGATGCCTTGAACCAAGAATTATGTTGTCACATCGATGAGCCGTCTGTCTTGAGGTTCTCGGACAAACCAAAATGAGAAAGAAAGTCCGCTCCCAAGATTGGCAGTCGTAAGTCATCTACGATGAAGACCCATCAAAATGTTCGTCGCTGTACGACGTTAATAGTGAGGAATCGTAGTCCATAGTTGGCGGTCGCAGAGCTGTTGACGGCACGCAGGGAAGGTGAAGGTGTTTGTTGTTGGAGGCCGTCAGCGCGTGACGCTGTTAAGACGCTAAGCTCAAAGCCGCATATGTGTGGAGTTTGGTCATTAATTCGCAAGAATAGGGCAAAAATAAGGGAAGGTTATTGTTCGAATTAATTTCAATGTCCTTGGGTGTTTTCATTGACCGCTCTTGTGACCAAACACGAGCGGAGGCAACGAGCTTAACATGTACCCACCAATCAAAGTTTAGATCAGGATGTATCCAAGTATTTCATTTCAGCACGCAAGAGTTCAAATTTGCTACCATTCAAAACTGAAAGGGCAACGAATGTGACGTCGACGTTACAGCGACAGTCAGAATGCAGTCTATCTCACTTTTGATTTCAGTCGCCACCGCAGCAACGACCTAGATATCAGTTAAAACCATCATCAAGGCTCCGTGGGAATTTTTACTCTGACCCAGAACGCGCACCTAATGTTCGCAGTTTTGCTACATGTTTCAGAAAACTGGTATCCTCAATGTCACATCTTATGGCCCAGTAAACGCATTCAGCACCTTGAACCTCCCTATTTTCACCAATATCTTACAATCACCTATTCACATAATGTCAGCCTCGTGCAGAAACAAAAAATAACTGCGCCGCGGTGCGGGGCTCCTTTAAGGTCATATCGGCTCCATTTTAGTTCGCAGGATCATCACGGGGAGACTATGCGTCGCAGACGGCGGCGGCACTTCCGCCGCTCCCCATCGGCTCTCGCCGTCTCCTCCCATTGACCAAGCTCTCCCAATATACGGCTCTGGCTAAACTCAGCTCCGGTGTCAATGAGAAAACAATACCTTGCGGTCCGATCGACAACATAAAACAAGCAGCTTGTTGTCTGGCCTTGGTGATTTTCCCTTCTATTGCTGGGCCTCGGTGTTTCCCGACCAGATGCAGGGTTGTTCACACCTGGTAGATTTATCACCGAATCCGCAGTTGTACCAGCAGAGCTGGTCAGGTGAACGCGAATCCCTCCGGGATGCAGACCTGCGGCGGGAATGACTTCGTCGCGATGAACGCGTTGACCTTGGCTGGGCTTGAACCATGGCGGCGATGGGAATCGTGAGGCGATCAAGTTGGGCCTGGATATTTGACGCTCGTGTTTCCCGACACGTACGGTCCGGTACTGCGACGGCTACACACATTCGGCGATGGATATTCCGCGGTGCGGTCAGCAAGCACGGCTAGGCGTACATGGGACATGTCATCCGCCGCAGCGAAGATCACCCGTATGCCTTGCGAAAGCTTTTGAAGAAAAAGCTCGCGCAAGACGAAACTCTGCGCTCCGGAAGCTTGAGTTCCTTGGAACTGCTTCGTGCGGTGCAGGACCTGCGTCCGAGGACGGTCCCCGAGTTCTTCGGCGGTAACTAGCTGTTTCATGCGGGACCGGTCTGATAGAGTCGTCCTGGCTAGCAGCGGTTGCTTTCAGCCGGACGTAGGCGTCTTCTACCGGTGGCGGCAAAGACAACACGCCGTCTATTTTATCTACGATTTCAGCAAGTAGAGATGCGATGACCTGGTAATAGCACGTCAGTTGCGAATTGATCCGCCTTAGATAGAAACGGGCCTCGCTCTGTGTTAACCAGACTTGCGGGATATTGGTCCAGAACGCTGGAAGTCGTAGCTCGATTGTAGCGAGTGCAGAACTGGAGGCTGCTGTCGCGTCACCGTCGAATGAAGCGTTGCCGCGATCTAAGTTCGCGATTTGCCGGCGTCCGTGGTCTATAAGCGACGCTCTTCGGATTCCGGGTCACCAGTTTTGTAGGAATGTCAGACCACTACGGCATCGGGGATCGAACTGTCTACTCACGCGCTTGCCAGAGCGTGGGCACGCGGCGTGTTGCTCCCGCTGAGAGCGAAATGCAAACGTAAAACGAAAATAAACTCTTTTTTTGTCACGCTAGTATGGGTCACTACTGATTGTAACCACCGAGAAATATCGCAAGATCTAACGGAAACAAAGTTATGTCTGTGAATGTTTCTGTGTTTTCCGGACGACGTGAAAATTAGTAATTTCATTTTGGGGCAGAAATTTTCTTCGTAGTTCTATAAATCTACATATATTACATTCTGAAAATTACTAGGTTGTGTGTATATTATTCCGCCAAAAATATGGCTGACCACTATTTGCTTAATTCTTCATCTATATTTTGGTGTTTTTAAAAATTTACATACGACAGAACGAGTTTTACCAGTTCCACCACCAAAGGGCGACGACAAGACGACGGGTGTGAACGTCGTGAAAGGTAAGCTCGTGTTATTATACTTTATTTTTTGTATAAACTTCTAAATCTAATACGGGTGTAAAATGTTTACGTATTTTGCATCAGGAATTTCAAACTTGAGCATATTTAGCAAAATAAAAAATAGCATGCTTAGATGCTTTGGAAAGATAGAATGTGCATGATTTGTTGAAGTGTCCTCGGGGAACGGATGAATTAGTTTGATATATTGCAGCTTACCCAAAATCATGGCAAGAAAGGTAGAGCTTTATTTTCGGGATTTACATCTAGATAAACACCAAGAACACAAAACTTGGAAAACATTTGGCATGGTAAACCAGAACGCTACATTAAAGTCCATTTTCCCAATTTCTTTTTATTTTGTTTGCACTTCCTTTTTGTCCGTATTTGATTACCTTATTAATCGGTTTGACCTCGGTAGCTTCTATGCCAGCGTTTTGAAGACGCGAACTTTTGCGCATACAGGTGCTTCACACGTCTATGCTTTCGTATAAATAGAAGAAAAGCTCCAAACTTGCAGTTCCTGTTTGAGTACAGTTCCTGAATGCACACTGGGAGAAGTGTTTGAATACACATCCAGTATCTCCTAGCAATATATAAATTAAACTAGTCAAACAATATGAATATTTAAACAAGTTTTAGTAGGCTATACAGCATGTCTCGTAGCAATTCTTAACAGGTTCAAAACCCACGGTAGCAATAAAACTTACCAATCAGCTGAAATTATAATGACATAGCAAGAATCACATACTTGTCACCATTTGGTCAATGATTTGATAGAACACGATTGAGCTGTACATACTTTCGTCCTCCGGTGATGCTGGAGCCTCAACAATATTTTCCACGCTCTGGTCGTTAAAGTCTGCGAAAGATGGTATAATAAGGGAGCTAGGTAATGTCTTTCAATTTATTTGTCAAAGAAAGCGGCAGGTCAGATGGTTAGTAAGAAAGTTAGTTTCCTTCAGCTTCTGTCAACAGCCAAGAGGCATCTAGGTCAATGCAATTTGTCCTATACCAAATACCTAAACAAGACATTTGCAAAAACCACAATGGAGGAAAATATGTCACATCCCACCCCAGTGCATACATTATAGTCAAATGCAGTCGGTGATGGGTTAAGAGCCCAGAAGAAGCTCCGCATTCAACACTCGCTCACTTCCTTCCGCTAGCCTTCGACTGGGCGCGACGAACTGTTATCAAAAGTCGTAGTAAAAAAAATAGAGCGTCAGTGCTGTGAGAAAGCTCGTCAGCTTTTTTAGCACTCGAACATTTTAGAACTTTGCAGTGATAGTGGCGACACGCCGTGAGGCGCCAAGTGTGGTATCAAAGAAAAGCACTGATTTCTGTTAAAAATATATATAATAAACAATGAGACGAACTATGCGTTGATATACAAATTTAGGTTATACATAATTTAGAGATGCAAATTTTATTTACTTTAAGTTTCCGCGACTCGTAAACCGCCCCACAAACATACACGCAAGCCTGCCTTTTCCCAATGAGGCTGATGCAGGTTTCCGTTGACAGGGGGCGCGACCTGTACCGATCGTGTGCAACGGTCTGCATATACGGTTCCCCCAAAGCCGTTTCAAGGCACACGATAGGTTCACACGACCCATCCAATATATCGATAGTTTTTGTCTATCGATCATATTTTGTTCCCGTTCTCTAAAGCTTTTTTTATTATTTAACAGCGGACTGTTTATTTCTCGCAACCCTGTGAATGCACCCTTAAAACATATATCTACATATAAAGTGTTCTGACAACTTGCAGGTTTTCTCGGATGGAACTCAGAACGGCACCAACGCCGACGGCTCATGACTGCTGTTTACTATGGACTGTTACATTGAGAAATTCTCATTAATATCATGAAATGCTGCCGTTTATACCCGCTGTAAACATCAGAAACAAGGATCGTAGCAGGCCCCTGTGTCATCATCTCATTTCGCACCCAAAAGGAGTTCGACGTTAGTGCATAAGAACAGCTGACGAACAGATGACGAAGTAGGGTTGTAAATTGGGACAGTTGGTGACAGTTAAACATGATTATAAAGCGACTCAGTAAATGCGGGCGACGGAGAAGAAACGAACACGACATCGCGGACCATTACTAGTCTGACCAACAAATGAATTCAGTTCTATGAAAAGGTAATAAAGGAATTTTCTTTAGCAGATTACTCAAATAGATTAAAACGCACGCGTACCGGACAAGTAGAGGCCGCAGAGATATCGCCTCGCAAAAAGACAGCCATGTTAGACCGAAAAGACGTTACCTCCTTCTCGGATAACGAGACCGATAGCTCAACGACACATTTGTGTGCCAAAAAAAAACACAAACAAAAATTCAGCGATTATTTTTCGAGGTAATCTGTCTCGGCGTCTGCCGAAAACAACCGCGTCACCAAAAAAAAAACGGGAGACAAGGAACAAACCCTGCAATGTAGCGGTAGGAGTCCCCCGACCGTAACCCTAAAGGAGTAAGTGTGCTGTCTCAACCTCTTATGTAAACACCTGCCCGTCTGGCCTACATAACACCTTCCATATAAGAAGGGCATCCGGTAGACGCCATTCGATGTACAGTGACAAACAGTCTTTGATGTCCTATTTGTTTGTTTTCGTGCACTCAGCTTGTGGACGTTTTTCAGCGCCAGGACTAAGTCTGGTGCAAACCTGGCGCATCTTTTGTGGAGCTGAAAACACAACAAGAATCACGGACTGTGTTCACTGAGGCTGTATTTCATCATGTTTAAGATAAAATAGCAAAAAGTATGACAGTCATGAACCATGCCCTGCATTTCTAAACCTGACATCGCCAACTAAATCACGATTATTTATGACGTGAAAGGAAGGAAAATAATGAATTGTTGTGAAACACCTCAAAACGCGCTCGTGTTGATGCTGACGCAAGCTAGACGGCTCTGCGTGGATCCTCTAGTTAAAGACCCTCAATGTCGCTTGCGCTTGTCTTGCAAGTGGCGTCCAATGCGCCAGTGCACAAGGTACGTGTCCCGAGCGGCACTTAGAAGCAAAATGGCGGCGCAGCATTGAAATGAGGTACCCTTGGAAGAGAATGGCGGCAATGAACCCGGTCATGGCACGTGTCTTGCAGCATTTCTGCTACAATGGGGACGCTGTTCTTGTAAAAAACGCCTTTATTAAAGGGTTTTACCTCTAGTGATTCCGTTTGAAGGAAAGAGGCAGACGCCTTGCCTTCTCTAAATAGTTTTCAAACAATTTTTGGCTACCAAGACAGGGTGAGAGAAATGCATCCGGTTTTCTTGTGTTTACATCGCGCTTGGGTGGGCGCGCGATGACTCTATTTTCTTCAGCAAAACGCTGCCTTAAAGCTATGCACCAGAAATATCCAAGTGCCGTGCTTATATTTTGCGGAGATTCGAATCCAGCATGAACAAAATGTCACCAGTCAAATGTTTCGAGACGGAGACGCCGCCGACGCCACCGAGGGCCGCCGATCTTTGGTGATCGATGGCGGTGTTAAGCAGACAGTGCTCGGGTAGCTTCGATCAACTGCCGAAGGACGACGCAATACGTGAGACACGAAACAATGCGGTGACTCTTCCGATCATCTCCACACAGCAATAAGTACAAACAGTGCCATTGCGGAAGATAGAAATGCGAGGTAACACGAAGCTCTCTGAAAGAAATCTTGGATACCAAAGCAAGCAAGTCAAAGCATTCGACTATTGCACATTACAGAGACTCGTGTCGCAGTGAAAATAAGTGTAAAGAAAACTTTCAGGATATCGCCTCCTCAACCAAGATCCGACTCGACGACCTCGGCGGTGAAGCTCGGCGCGTATCTTTGGCACCTGGTGTATGTAGGTGGTGATCGCCGATTCCTTTGCTGGTTTCGAAGTACAGGGTGTCCCCCCAAAAAATGTGCAGGGCTTTTCTCATTGCCAAAATTAAACTTTGCACCGCCGAAACCTCATTCTCCGCCCAAAGGTAGTGCTAGAGGTCCGAACTAGATTCCATAGTTTCAGCACGAAACGATATCTCTTCTGCGTTATATGATTTTCCGCAAAGTTCAATGAGAAAGTGGCGGTCGACAGAACTCTCGAATACATGGAGTTCTATGGTGCCAAAAACCGAAAACAGGCGAAAATGGGCTCCATTTTTTTATTGTAATTTTCAGAAAATCACTTATAAGTTTGAATAAGATATCCGTTTGGACTGAAACATTGTCATCTGGTCCGGACCTCTAATGCTACCTTCGGGCAAAAAATGAGGGTTAGACAATTAGTAGTTAATTTTTGCGGTATCAAAAAACCTGCCAATTTGTTTTTTTCAGGGTCACTCTGTAGTTGAACGCGTTTGAGCACTTGTACGTTTTAAGTACGTACGTCAGTGGTGTTATCCTGCGCGAATCTTTCGATTTGTGGCGTAACTCGAACGTTAAGGCGGAGGTTCAGAGTGGAAATGTTTTTGTTCGGGGCTCCACTCTAAATCTTAGGTCCACGTAGGGGACCGCCTCAAATCTGCCGATCCTCCTACGTAGCATTGACGCGGCTACGCAGTTAGGGCGCAGAAATCCCCGCATTTCTATCTAAGTTTATGCTTACTTCGCTGTTTGTGCATTGAAGCAAGTGAAGAGTGGGTGGAGTGTTCACTTTCGGAGACTTAGAGAAAAACAATACAATCTCAATATAAAATGTGAAAATTTATGAGGTAAAGTAATTTTAACTAAAATAGCCCAACCTTTTCGACAAAATACTTACAGCTGTCCTTCAAAACAAACGGACACCGTGGATACAATGTTGTCGTGTTGCTCTTGGCGCCGCGTTTGCGTCGACGCTTTCTTTTTCACCAGGACGTTGATGTCATTATGAGCTATAACGTTGTGTGTAACAGTACGCCTCTGAAACCGATTGCCCTCTGTAAATCCTCTTCTGCGCACCCTACATGAACCAAAGCCATGAATGGAATTTCGTGTTTGCCGGTGGTCGGGATATGGTCTCCCAAAATAAAGCGCGCTGACAGTGACTAGCTGAAAATCATCGATAGGTCGTGAGTTTGATTCAAAGTGCACCGGTGTGTTTGGTTCCCCTTTTTATCTACCGTAATTATGACGGTAGTCCCGATAAGCCTCGTGTTTCCGCTGAAGGCTTGACCGCATAACCTCAGGGAGTTTGTTGTTTTATGACTTTTAACTTAGTTTCCGCTGTCATCGTGCAAACATCACATTGAACGACTTTCTCAAAAAACGGCTTCTTATTTCTCTACTTAGGTACTCCGCTATCCCATTCGCCGCGGTGCGCATGACGATTCGGCGCTGTTCTCTATGGACAACGTTCGTGGTGTTAGAACGTTTCTGTTTGCACTGAAAGATCGTGCTTTGAGTTCCGGTTGTGATGATAAAATGACATATGGCCTTCATTGCACGGGAATATTTGTATTGCTTATATTCAACACCCGTACCCATGGAAAATTAAGCTAAACTAAAAAGGTGAAAATTTCCAAGAACATTGCCCCGGTGCTTGCTGGTTTGACCGTGACCGGAGTAAGACTTATGATCGGCGGCTTCACAAACGCGCACTCAAACTATTTACTGATGTACAATGAGCCTATCCGGCAGCAGAAATGGGATGGAGAACACGTTAGGATGACGATAAATTGGACAACATTTACCTAGGAGAGATACGAGATTCCGCTTCTACGTGTGTGCCGATGTTATGAAGCTTAAAAGGGATGTGTTTGTTTTAGCTTCAAAAGACGGCGATAGTGAGACTCTGAAGGCAGGATGAAAACGTTCTTCATTCAGGTCTGTCACACGTTGAAAATCCAGACATAATTTTGAAATCAAGCGAGCAATACTTCGACTCGTAGCGAGGCTGCAGCGAATGTTTCGAGAACCTAAAAACAACGAACCGACAAAAATAAAACAAGCCATTAAGCTTAGTGTGGAATTGGCTGACGATTTATCGGACAACGAAGGCCGACAGTGTTAAACGCAATGCAAGTTTTGCGGCGGTTCAAAAACAAGAATGTTTGTTTTTGTTTTAGAATTCAGTGTATGGATTTTGTTATCGCCGTAAACATTGGCGGAGACTGCATTGTGAACGCAGCCTTCACGAATGTGTTTTTTTCTGCTGAATCATGTTTTTGGCATGCATGCTTGTAAATCTAACACGGCAATGCCTATTTCGTGTCCTAATTTAAGTAAATTTGGCTTATTTTCATATTGCTATATTAGCTAATCTGTGCCGTTGATATTATATCGTGGTGTATCCCACGTTGAAGGGCTGCCATAGCATATGCATAGTCGCTGCGCTCGTCACAGAATACGAATATTCTGGCAGGCATCTTCGACGTATTAGTTGTTCTTTTAGTGTATAGGCTTGTTTTCCTACCCAAATTTCACAGCAGATATTAAGACGATATTTGGCTTACCAAACTGCTTAGGAGTGTACGACATGGGTATAATTAGATTCCATTTTGCCATTTACGTATTATGCTCTACTGCAATGTTTGTCGTTTATGCTAGATGGTGGTAATTCAACAATGCGTGCTGGGTTAGAAAAAAAGGCAAATTTCACAAAGCCTATTCAACCTACTCTTCAAATAAAATGCGCTGTTTTTTTTTCAGTTTGCAATGTCGATTCGCTTATCTTCGCATATAATCTCCACATTTAACAAATATCTGTTGAGAGAAGAGATCATTACGCCGTTTAGTGTTGTCCTTGCTCACAAAAAGGGCAACCACTTCAGGAATGACTGATAACCTTATTTCTCATTGACAACTCCGTCAGTCCCGTTTACACTATTTTGCAGAAATCGTGGTACCCACCAGAGATTCTGGGTTTAATCCCCAACCTGCCCATTTTTATCTGGATGAGCACCGCACAGGAGTGCTTGTCTGTATCACTACTGTGTGTGATGCACTTTAAAAAATCCAGACTAAGAGTCGTATCGCGCGCACTGACATACGCGCAAACATACGTTCACACACACGTACACCCGAAAACAGGCGGAAACGCGCAGGCGACGACTAGCTCATTTATTTGTTTACCCCCAAGGTTCCCATCCGTCAAACTGAAAGTTTGAAAGAGGTTGGTTGGCCAGTTACTCAGCCGTCCGTAAATAACGTTTGATATATGGTGCCGCTTTCGCACACATATTGATCTTGAGTTTGTTGCCAAACATTCCAAGGAATATATATCTTACCAAAAATAACGGTACGCGCAGTAATTATTTGCGAAAATTAATAGAACAACCGGCTCGTGGGTTTCCAGCAGAATTGTTGACGATTCCCCTCATAGCAAATAGCGGTGCTTACTAACTCAATATTTCCCACCAGTAACAGATGCAGTTACTGTGTGTCACGCGCTTGAGGTAGTAAATGGCTAGTACAGGGGTAGTAACGATCTCGGTTCCCGAAACGGACTGGTTTACGGGAGGATTAATGAGGTGACGATACGCTCGCAGATCATCCGTCTAAGGATTGATTTTAGACAGAGAACGGGCGGCCAGTCGACAGCGAGAACAGACCAAACCTTGTCACGAAATTATTGTGCCGCGAAACGTCAACATCGCACAGTGACACCGCGGTTCAAGATGGAAAGCGACGTTTGCCGCTACGTTGTCGGTGCAACCGTATTACCTCAACAAAAGTTCGTGGTCTTCCAGTGTTGCGTACCGGCCGAGACAGAGGTTCGGTTGACAGGAGGGGAGTTTTAAGATGCCTTTATCTACCACGCCCTTGCTCACAAAAGTTTTGTACACCACAACCTCCAAAAAAGTCCCGCTGGAAAAAGTCCGGATGGACGTCAAAAAAAAAAAAAGAAACTCGCAGGACGCAAAAAAAAAAAAGACGTTTTGGCGGAAGCTTCGTGACACAAACAAAGTGGAGTACACAAACCTGCAGCGTTTCGTCCGGACAACGTCCCTGCAGCTTCTTCCATGGCCGGAACAAAGGATCGCGCGACCGAAAGCCATCGAACAAAAATAAATGATGCGTCAACATCATTTTGCGTAATGGCGCACCCTCTCCTCTCTTCCCCTCCTGCTCCCTCCCTCCACCCCACCCCCTCCCGCCTCCTACCCCCTTTCCCCCTGCTCGAACCTCCAAAAAATAATGTTTGGGCTCTTGCCGGAATAAACGCGTTTTGAGTCAATATCCGGCCGCAAGTCCGCGAGTGATAAAGCGCACAAGTATGTCAGAATTCGAGCCCGCAGACGAGACGCGGATCGCAGGTGTCGTGTAGGTGATATTCACATGATATGCAGCACGCCGACCAAAATCGCGATTGGGTCCGTCGTGTGAATCTGTCATGTACAGAAATAATAAAGTTCCAATTTTCTCTGTCGCAGTTGTTCTTACCCGTTGGTTGCCATTGTAAGCAAACTCCTTCGGACTGAACAAAGGGGTAAGCTTTCTTTTAAGGGAGCCAGAAATCCTGCAGCAAACCTAAGTCAAGAAAACGCGAAGGATCTAAAGATAATGGTATACATTTGGCGCATCCTGACTACTAATATAGTAATAGTGTGTAAATATTGCTATAAATATACATTTTTTACGTTGTTGAGGCTGAACTATATTGACCTACGCAGTGGAACGGTTTGCTGCGGCTCTGTAGCCTGTCTAGTATTGCAAAAATAAGTTGATACCAAGTACAGGGTGTATTAGTCAGGCGCCTTCTGGTAACCACAGAGGCAACCATGTTTCAATGCATTCCGAGGCCCTATGGCACCCATCTCAAATTTGTCTAGACTTGTGTTTTTTGTTTTGTTTTTGTTGTACTTAATTTACTTTGATCCTCAAAACGGCTGCTTGGTCAGAATCGTGATAGCCACTGTGGGCATCTTGAACAGCTGCCTTTATCATAGAAATTGTCATAACTGAAAAAATAAATAAACGTGAAGAGTGAAACTGACTCGGTCATCTTGTGTTTAATAATTACGCTAGCCGTATAACGATGTACGTTGAAGAATGATTGATGGGTAGACGCAAAGCTAGCCGCCTGTTTCTCTACTCGCTGTTCGAACGTGTTTCAATTGAGTGAGTAGATCCACAGGCAGGTGGCTTTGCGTCTCCACACAAAGCATTGCAACCAGAGTTCGGTACTCTGCGATCCCCGTGCGCACAAATCTTGCCCTCTTTCTCAGTTTCGACCTGTACTGGAAGCGGGTGGCAAGACAGCCTTTTAAAAGTATTTCGGCAGTATCTAGAACTCCTTTTGCATTTACCGACCCCTCTAGCTTCGAACCCAGTCAGGTGGATTGACAATATTCTATAACCATTTTGTTCTTAGCCCGAGACTGAGGCAGGAAAAAGGAAAGTTTCAAAGTAGAAGAAAAATGAACAGTCGAGGACACGTCTCTAACACAGCTAAAGACAAGTTTATTTGGTCACCCTCTTATATACACTCCACGAACTTCACCACAGAACTTTCTCGCCCTTTTCGACCTCCAAAGCCAAAATATAACAAAGATCTCATCCCTTTCCCCACAATTGTCAAACGACCTTGAACATCTTGACGTTTTCCACGTCAAGATGTTCAAGGTCGTTTGACAGTAATGAACAACGTCAAGATGTTCAAGGTCGTTTGACATTTGTGGTGGAACGGGATGAGAACTTTGTTATATTTTAGCTTTAGAGATCGAAAAGAGCGAGAAATTCTGTGTAGTGAAGTTGTGAGTATATATAAGGGTGTCAATCACTTGTCTTTAGTGTATTGAGACATTGTCCTCGACTGTTCATTTTCTTCTGCTTTGAAAACTTTCCTCTCTTGCCTCGGTCTTGGGCTAAGAACAAAATGAATAACTACTCTCCAACTCGCCTGCGCACTCACTGCATTATCATTGAATATTCTATAGTTATTCTAGAGACTCTCTAAAAACTGAAGTATGTCAGAGTGTCACGAGACGAAGTACTATATAATTTCTATCACCCGTTCAAACAAACTTAACGTCACCACATGTTTATATATCTTCTATAGACTAGACTTAATGAGATGCAGTGCAGAAAAATATAGGGTGGTTGAAATCAGTGTTGTACATGTTCCTAAAAAAAGAACGATAGATTGTTCCTCCTGCCTTTTGATTTTCGGAACGCGTTCCCGTTACAGTTTAAAAAATAGAAAATGTCGTTACATATACGCTACATTTGCATTGTGGATTACCATATCTAATTGAATTGCGCAAAGTTTTTTTATCAATTTTATCAAATGGGAACGTACGAATTTGAATGCCGCGATGGAAGAGCAACAGGAGAAGAAAACAAGCGGGAGCTGGGTTTGATTTGTTGATATATTCACCTTTAAAAGTCTAAAATTTTATTCATATTCATGTTTGTGGTGGGCGATTTAGACGACCCAAAGGTACTGTTATCGCACATTGCACGAGCGTTTTACAAAAACCTCACACGTTTCAATCTAGCAAAGTCCCTTTGTTCGAACTTAACAAAAGTTGCTTCTCTATATCGCTGTCCGCAAGACGAGCAAGTGAAGAAGAGGGTAGGGATTTTCGAAGGTCAGTCTTGAGAACTACAACTCCTTCTTCATGAAGGTTGGATTCGTTCTTCAGTTTGAAGGTGGGGACAAGTGGAGAAGGAATAAAGGTTAATATTTGTATATCGTTTAAGTGACCAATGTCAGGGATACAGGGTGTGTTTGATGTCTGATAACCTGCTCTTTTGTTGCAACCGTGGGTCTCTTGTGAAAATTCAGTGATGGCTGTAGTCGGCCTTAGATTTCTGGTCGTATGAGGACTCGTGGAAGCAAAGAATGTAGCTACGTTTTAAACGTCCCTCTTTTTGTGTCTTTTCCATCGACAATACGTTTTTGCTTTTTGTACCGCAGTCTCGGGCACTGAAAAAAAGTATCGATGTCCACTAGCTCTCCTGCACCCGACTGTTACCAAGCGAGGGCCACACAAATTAAACCCCAAGATTGAGTAACCAAAAAAGCTAGCGAGATCCTGCTCTTAGTAAAGTTATTGTTTTTATAATGTTTAAATTTCCCTCTTAGAAATAAAATACAAATTACTCCACTGGACAAATAAAAGGACAGCCGTTTTTTTCCATTCCAGTAAAAACCTAACGAGTTACGGTTGAAGTTCCACCGATGCAAAATGGAACGGCGGCGTTCCTTCGTTAATCCTAAAAGGAACGCGTTCCAGGAACACTGTTCCTTGGAACGCCGTTCCGTTCAACACTGCTGAAAAAACCAGGCTCGATATAAAATGGGTGGTAAAAATCGGCGACTGCACGTAGCAAATATAACTTTTCGTAAATGCTGTATGTCACCGGTCGCTTTTATCTTGTAAAATTAAAAAGTGTAGCTCATTCTTTGGAAAAAATGGGGCTTAAAAACTCCCCTGGGTCAACGGTGGAAGGCGACGCAGACCAGCGACTTTAAGTAGCGGGGCGCGTTTGGCACACTTGTTGACAGATGACGCTACCACCTTATCGATAATGTTCGCGACGACCGTGGTCTATATAAATCAACATGACTTCTTTTTTTGTACTGAACCCTCGGTTTAAAAATAAGTGCGGACAATAAAAACAAAACTTGAAGCAAAAACGCAGTTTCATATTTACAGTGTATTCGCTGCTGCCCGATTTCGTCTGCCTTTCGTCTGCTTCCTTTCGCTGGTCGGCTCCACCTTCCGACGTATTCCAACGCTGCTCCTGCCGCCACCTATGAATAAGGCCGCCAAACGCACCCCGCCACTCGACTCGTTCTTCTTTGTTGCCATCCACGGTTGACCTGGGGAAACATTTTCGCCCTACATTTCTGCAAAAAGGAGCTACGCTTTGTAATTTTACAAGATAAAACTGACTTGTTGTCACGGTTCAGGGTCCAACCGTTGGATAAGAAAAAAAGTGCACGATTATGGAAGAAATAAAGTTATATTACATAAAGAGGGAAACAAAAAGAGCACTAATAAACTAATCTACAAATGTACAAAAAATTATCAATAGCCTCACAGGTTCGTTTGCACGTGGCGATCTGATTCTCGGTCTCTTCACTTGATGGTGTAGCTCAGGTCGGTCAGGTCAGTGTGCGTTTTGAAACACTCTATTGTGGGCTCGTTTCGTGTCACTGCCGGGAGTCGCTGTTACAGGTTTTAGTCACCATCGGATCTGTCACTCGTAAGTTCATCGGTACCCATGTGGTTGCTCGGGTCGCTGCCGAGAATCCCACGCAAGCGTCGCGCCAATGCCCAGGTCTCCTTTCTTCTTCTTCGGTAGTCGCCGAGCCTTCCCTGGTCGTCGCCGGGGTCCTTTCAGTGGCTTCGGGGCACCATTCTGAAGCTGCGACTCTCTTCGGGTCGTCGCCCGAAATCTGGGCTCCGCTGCTTCGGATGATCTTTTTCCTCCCGCCTCTTGTCAGCTTCTTTGTCCTTTAGCTTTCGGATTAGCAGTCCATACGGCAACGGCACCGTTGGCAATCTGGGCGGCAGGATGGAGTGTCCCAGCGGTGCTGGACCGTGGCCAGCCCTGGTGCACTTGCGCCGGAGCGATGCCGAGTTCCAATCCTTGCGCAGAATGACCGCCTGCAGTTCTTCGATGCCCGCGCTTCTCGTTCTTCTTGGTCGTGAAACGTGAAACCTGTCAAATACACTTTTGACGAAAAGTTTCGTTTACTACGTGCAGGCGCCAATTTGTGCGGCCGATTTTAGGACGGGTCTGGTTATTTCGGACACCACGTACATGTTATCCCGTTGTAACGTAGAACCTTCGTGCGGAGGCTGTTTCTTTCTACCTTGTCAAATATTTATCGGGTCATACAGTGCCCCTTATAATTGTAAATAATGTTCACCAGCCTTCAGAAACCACATTTGGTATAAATTATTAGAATACAAAATCATACTTGTAATCATTTTATCTTGTAGGGTGGTACTCATTTAAATGATTACCTTTTCAACTGTCGGGTAAGTATATCGAGGTGTAGCTGCGAACACTACTCAATTATTAGTGTTCTGAGTTCTCCGTCGCGAGTGTATTTGTAAAGGCGTGTACACGTGACGTGTGCATGTCTCCATGGAGTATTGAGACTAACTTAATTCGAAAGTTTACGATTTCATTTTTCTTCTCCGAAAAGTGCCCAGTTTATAAAAAGTGAGTAAAAACTCCTTAAGGGGGGATGGTACCCCGACATGTGACTTCGAGATGTTCTGCCATTATCTCAACTTCTTCTGGATAAAAACGGTTCAAACTTTCCAGGCATATTTTGTTGTGCTTCTAGTTATACCAAGCAAAATATTATGTAAAACTATTGAGGTATATTGAATTTATAAAAATATGAAATAATAGTTTTCTTACCTTAGTTAAGGAACATTTAAAATATAACTAATGCTAATAAAGCGATGAAACTTCTCTCACACCTTCTATACAATATTGGCATTTGACTGAACTAAAATAATAAATTTAAAATGTTTAGTTCCTTCAAAATAAAATTTTGAACTTGGGTACTTCAACTTAGGTGCTTTCTGCCTTGAGGAACTTGTGAAGAAAAAAAAGTTTTCATGCAAATATTATTTTCTTAGTTCAGTAGATGCACACGTTATGCAGCAAGAAATTAGAAAAATATTACAAGAAAAGGTTCATTTGTTGCAGAGAAAATGTTCCTTATACGAGCCAAAACAGTGTTTTTCACAAATCACTTTTGAAAGTTTAGTTGTTCAACGCCCAGCCTAAAATTCACCTGGGGCGTAGTCTTCAGCATTATTTTCCTCATATTTCTTCGCGAAACCTTTCCTGGCACTTGCCTTGGTCTTCCTTCTTCGCTTGCTCTGAGCAGAGATCCGGAAGTCACTCTTCACTATTCGGGCGTTGTCCATCCTGTTGAGGGCCACATTACAAAACACTCCAGGTGTGACGCCTAGAGCCTCAAGCACTTGGTTGCTTGCTTGGTTGCCATTGTTGTAGAAGCTAACTGCGTCATACACGGCAGCTTTTACTGTGCATGCGCCCACAAATGTTGTCTTTGGGCACCTGCACCAGATCAGGTTATTCAGGGACTCGTTAGCATTCTGCATTCGCCCATGAAGGCACTTTCGTAGAAGCTCCGGTGCTGCAAGCGCTTGAAAAGCTGGCTTGATGCTGGTCATCACAGCTTCCGGGAGATAGTTCTTGTGTTGGTGGGGTTCTGCAGAGCCCAGCGCGAAACTGCGGTTGTAGCCACACCACGAAGTTTCCCCTGGTAAGCACAGGCCGTGATTGGGATCTTCATCAGTGGACAGCTTGTGGAAATAAATAGCCCACACCGCTTTTCTTATTGCTTCAAGACTATGGGTATTCTCTCGTATGGCTTTTCCATAGTAATACTGGAGTGAATCTATGTCTTTCTCAGTCAGACGTCGCTTGCCACTAAAAGCCTTACCATCAGCGAGAGCCTCACCCTTCAGGCACTTCTTGATGTTGCGAACCCTTGTCCCCATTCCTTTCTGCACATGACCGATGCATTCATGTTTCTCTACCTCCCTGTCGTAGGGTTTCGCGTCCCTAACAGCCAAGAAAGCTTTGCTGTCACCGCCTCCAATGTATGACGTGTACTTCAGCCCACGGGTCTCAAAAGAGCGAGTGAAAATCTTCACTGCGCCACTGGCTTCCATAGCTCCACTGGAACCAGTGTGCGTGATGTTGCAGAGGTGCCTGTTTTCATCACTATGCTGGCTCCTGGCACAAAGAAGACAAAACTTGCTCTCAGTTTCACAGTCCAAAACTTTCCCTGTGTCAGCAGAAATAGCTGTTGCAACACCATAGAGCGACGAATGCCCTCTCTTCATCCAGGTACCGTCAACAATCCGAACTACTGAAAAAGAAAAACTAATTTTTCATGATGTCTTGTCAATAGTATCAGCTAAAAACAACGTTTCTTTCCAGTTGCATTGTTTTTCTAATGAGAGTTGCAATGTAAACAAAGCTTTCAAAAGCCACGCCCACTTTTAAGCGCAGATAGTATATTGATGACACCATTTTTAAATTACTTCTGGTGCTGCTACGAGCGCGCCGCTTGGAGAATATGTTCTGTATGACCTGTAGTATTTTGGGTTTTAATATTAAAAAACTATTTTTGGGTAGTTTTTACCTCCATCCCCCTTAAACTCTCTTTCTGTATTTTCGTAAAATTTTAATCCAATCTCTATGCACTAATTTCTGTAGAAAACTACAGAAACGAGGCCAGAAGCTATGGGGCGAGGAGCTGAGGGAGGCGAGCGGACAAGAGAGCGCTGTGACCTCAGAACGCCAAGCTCTGACTTGAATGATAAGTGGGTAGACGTAAGGTTAGCTGCCTTTGTCGCTCCATCCTGTTCGAACCGGTTCAAAGGCGAAAGCTGGGCGCCGGCGTTTGGCATTTGAATGCGTTCAAAGGATAAAGGCAGTTCGCTTCCAACCAGAGATCGGCGTTCTGTCGTCCACGCGCTCTCTCGTCTCTTCCTCTCCCTCAGTTTCTCGTGCATAAAGAGGAGATCGAAATGTGGATAGAATTTTTTAAATACCTATAGCTTTAATACACTATTTTCTACGCAATTCTTTAGAAATTGGATAAATGCTTTGTAACGGTAGTGCGCTGCTATGCCACTTCTAGCAGAAGCATTTCCCATAAACATCGCGTGTTACAGGTGAACCTTGTTTCCCATAAATGTCAGCATATCTGAGCACTGTCTTATACAAAGGGTTGAAGGTCACAGTTGGCGCAAGCATTTTTTTTAGTCAGACAAGGCCCGGAAGTTTTATAGCGGATTCCATCCATGTGCTAGTAAATAAAGCCGGGATCAACTCAGGCAGTGCGTCCACTCGATCCACGCCAACGCGCTACAAAAAATCAGTTATTAGGATGGGCGAAAAAAAACATTTAATGCAGAATTATTCACTTAGTGGCACTAATGAATCACGTTTGGTAGTGATTTGCAAACAGTCGAACACAAACGCTCGATTGAGGTATCTTCCAGCGTCTATAAACGGAAAACATGGCGGTGTGTGGCCGTCGTTTCAGCGTAGGATAGTGGGTGACACGATAGAATTCCAGCTCCGTCCAACTGCCGAGATCAAATGGCGTAAGAACACATACAGCAACATTGGTCATGAATACGTTCTCCAATGACAAGGTGTCAAACCTTTACACCCGGTCGAGACTGAGAAACGAAGTCGTGGAAAGGCGCACACCCGGACGCCGCGGGTGCATTAAGATAGTTCCGGACAGGCAGTGCTTTACCTTGCAACGTGACGCGGACGCTGTCGTTTGTGTAGAAGGTGTAGCTGCGAACACCAACCGGCGAACCCGATTTAGGTGTCCTCCCAACGGGAAGATTCACCAACAGCTTAAAAAACGCACGCCGGGACTTTCATGATTAGGACTCACAACGCCCGAGGTTTCGAAAGCAATTACTATTGGCGACGTGAGCGATCGATAGTGTCGCTGTGGTTGGCCCACCACAATTGGCCGAATGCTGACTATGACGTCAGCAAAGGATGTCTCATCGACGGAAATAAGAGGAATGTAAGAACTTCAATTTTGACGGCGTTGGCAGTGTTGCTTTGAGACCGCTATGATTTCAGGCTTCCAGAATGCTCATTACAAACACCATCGAGCTTGTTGTTCACAAGGTAATGACGTCACGAAAGGTAACCGAACGAGGGCGCCACCGAAACATCTCGCCGCTAATAGCAGTGGAAATGTAGCTCAAAAATGGTGGCCCCGAGTATAGGGGCACGAACTGAGGAAGAGAAAGACACGAGAGCACGTACGTTAGAACGCCGAGATCTGATTGAACTGACGAGAGGTGTAGCGTTCCTAACTGTTCTCACCACGTACGGGTCAAGTAACAGGTCAAAACAGTCAAGAAACGTAACTAAACATTTTTACTAAATCCCAAGAGTCTAAATCTGGGATCGGCGCTGGTTAGCTCCCTATCTCGTGGATCCGTCGTTCCTTCTGTGCTCGGGCCCCTCGTTTCTCTCGAGCCCGAGGTCCCTTCTTCTTCTTTTCTAAACCGATGGCCTCTCGGTTTTCCCGGTGTTCATAAAGTTCAGATGATCAAGCCTGGTAAAAACATCTGGCGGTCCCACCGGGAACGCACACTACAGAGGGTAGACGCAAAGTTAGCTGCCTTTTTGTATATTTGGCTGGTAGTGTTAGAGCTCTACAATTCTCTCAATTGTATTTGCGAGGTGGGGTGCGCCCGTAAACCCCATTTAGAGGAACGGTATGCCGGCCGAATGCTGTGACACTTTTCCAAGCTGCCCGAGCGCCTGCACGGAATCGGATGCCGAGGGCAACATCCGCCACCGCTCCACTGCCATGGCGAAAGGTTCCGCCGGATGCAAAGTGACTAGCCAGTATTATTAATCAGCGCCCCTGCCGCCGCCCGTACGCCCGCTCTTAAAAAAGGAGACCCTTAATAGGAGCAGACCGTGTTTTCCCCTCTTCCCGCTAGCCCTCCGCTACGAAGACCGCCACTGCGCCTGCGCGCCGATGGCCTTGGCTGTAGAGTTCCGGGTAGCGGAGGGGCTTAGCGGAGCGGGAATCACGGTCCACTAACTCGCTATTGTTGACACTGGCTATCGCCGTGAGAAGCGCCACTTCCTCCTGTACTCACTGCACTGCAGAGCAGGACCGGTGCGGCATCCAAACGCGGCGGCGTCCTACTCTGAAGCGGGTTTCACATGCAGCGATTTCGGCCCTAGAGCGGCGCGAAATCTGCCGTCGCTATCGCTTTGGCCAGCCGCAGCGAAGTTAAGCGGCGCGGATCCGCCAGGTTGGACATTTCATCGCGGCAGCGTGGCAGCTTCTGCCAGTTGCCACTCACAGCGCGGCGGGAATGTCGCGTGACAGGAGGAGAAACATTGAGGCGAAAGCTGCGACATAGGACGACGGCGTCAGTCACGCTCGTGAAGCAGACGACAAGCAGAAAAAGAATGTGCGACTACTTTCCGGTCCCATTGTTTTCCGGCAGATCGAGCTTCTTTGCTTCAGCAGTCGCGTTGAACTGTCCCGGAAATTATGGAGGAGGCCGATCGCTGTCGCCACTTCACTCGGAAGCAGTTTCAATGAACTGCCGCGCCATGCATGTTCTTACTTTGGTCGCCTGAATACTAGCTGCAGCGAACGCAATAGACGCGTCAATGGAAGCGGCTTGCGAGAGCTCTATACTTCGTTTCACCTTATGATGTACCGCAGGAAAGGCTACAAGCGCGAGCTCCTTCTGCACTAGAGAACGCCTCGGCGGCACGAGCTCTCGAGCTGCTGGGCGAGCAGCGTCCCCAACGCCATGAGCTCGCGTATCTAGCCTTCTCTGCGGTACAACATAAGGCGAAGCGGAGTAAGTGAGAAAACAAGCCGCAAGAAGAGGAAGCGCTGGGCGACATCGACGTGTCTTTCGCCGAACACGGATCAGTCACATCCCCCTCAGACAAAATACTCGCTGCCCAGTTCCGACGCCACTGCTGATCAGCGAAGTGTCTAAGCGTCGGGCCCGTCCAGGACGCGCAGCTCAAAGAAACCTTAGGATGCAGTCTGCTTGCGTGCAAGCAACATCTGGCCTGTCGTCAGCGCCAGGAAACGCTCATGTGAAATGAAACCGCACGATCCGCGACCGCCGCGCCGTTAGCGGCAGCGATTTCGCCTCCGGGCATCGCTGCATGTCCCGCCGCGCTGTAGAGCTGGTTCCAGCATGGCAGCTGCCACTCTGGCCCTAGAGCGGCGCAAGGTTTCAGCCGTCGCGGCGCTCGTGCCGCTCAACCGCTGGTGCTGGCCAGAGCGCCGCGACGGCAGAAATCGCGCCGCTCTAGGGCCAAAACCGCTGCATGTGAACCAGGCTAACCGCTCATCCACACTGAGCGGATCCGCGTTCGCAGCGGTTGCGAACGCGGCTGTATAAAGATCCAGTGCACTCGCACGCGCACTCGATGACATCAAGTGCGCGTGTAATTGTACTGGATCTTATCAGTACAACCGCGTTCGCAACCGCTTTGCGAACGCGGATCCGCGTCCAGTGTGAATGAGCGATTAAGCCTCTTGGCTGTTTCAGCTTCTTCGTCTTTCAACACAACGGCCGAAGTTGCTTTAGTGATATGACCGGTCCTCTTGCACGTGCTTCCACCGCTCTTGTCTCACAGCATTACAAGTCATAACAGGCCCTGATACGAAAATCTGAGAGTGCTCAGAAGGAACAAGCTCAATGTACTGGGTGACCCAAGGAGCGGCCAGGCTCTTTAAATCGACCGCAAAATTCGGTTTCTTAACCTATCGCGCTACGATTTTGTGCAGCGTTGTCCACAGATGGTGCATTTTTTTTGTAAAATTTGCAAAGAGCAAACTTACCTGAGGAAAAAGTAAAGAAAGAAAAAGGCTTAGCTCCTATGGAAACGCAGCGAAGCCACCGGTCTTCAAACAATACGGCGCCGCTTCGCACGGGAGACAAGAGATGGCGCAAGCGGTCGCGATGCCAACTGCCGCCAACGAACGAGCATACGGCGCCGAGAGCCGGCGTCTTTAGCAGACGATCGTTTCGACTCAAAAGCGGCGCGCGTTCCGCAGGCGGCGACAGTCGCAGAAACAAAAACAGGCGCGGTAACAACAAGGAACTGCAAAGCAGACGACATCAGTACCCCCGAAAAAAAACAGTCAAAATATCCCGACAAACCATTTTTTTAATCGATTATCTGTCCATTCAATATGTTTTATTAGTAAGGATGATAAAATAATGCATTGGCAACTGATATCAGAAAAGCTCGCGCCGCTTTTGAGTCGAAAAGATCGTCTGCTAAAGACGCCGGCTCTCGGCGCCGTATGCTCGTTCGTTGGCGGCAGTTGGCATCGCGACCGCTTGCGCCATCTCTTGTCTCCCGTGCGAAGCGGCGCCGTATTGTTTGAAGACCGGTGGCTTCGCTGCGTTTCCATAGGAGCTAAGCCTTTTTCTTTCTTTACTTTTTCCTCAGGTAAATTTCGCTCTTTGCAAATTTTACAAAAAAAAAAAAAGCACCATCTGTGGGCAACGCTGCACAAAATCGTAGCGCGATAGGTTAAGAAACCGAATTTTGCGGTCGATTTAAAGAGCCTGGCCGCTCCTTGAATCACCCAGTACTTAGAGCGGCCGTCTTTGACCCACGAATGGGGATCGGCTTTTGACAGCGCTCCAAGAAGCTGAAAATGGACGAGCCGAATGCCTAGTATGGGCAGTATCGCGATACAATAGGTATTGTATATTTCTGTATTGCGATCCAATTTTGTAACGGTATTTTGCATTTCTTGTATCGAAATACATTTCTAGGCGTATTGCTAGTATCGCCATATTATCAGAACCGGATGTGTCTCCTTACATTCGTCAGTGGGTCGCTTATTTCTTTCATGCGCAAAATCGCGAAAGTTGAAATTCTGCAGTAAGGGCTCGTTCGTTGTTAACAAATATCCCAAAGTTATTGAAGATCACGTTTCTATTTTGTTCCTCGTATGCACCAGAAGGTTTCACATAGCGGGTCCTACGAATTAAGAGGACACATAAAAGTGGATATTTTACAAAATGTATTACACTGCCAGTATTCCGCAAAATGTGTTCTTGTGTTCGTGATTTCAAATACTTTTTTGTATGTTGGAAATGTGTTTCTGGTACGTATTGCAATACCTTTTTATTTATATATGCATTTTATTTGTCTTTGTCACGTATCCCAATATTTGCATTTTCCAATACACTTTAATATAATCTCTGCCCGACCCTGCCAAATATTCCATTTGTCTCCAATGCGCTCGTGGAACGCACGAGAGTACAGAAGGCGGCCTCCGGCGTCGGGCCTTCGCATTCTAACGCACTCGGCGAGTGCAGTGGAGACAAATACAGCTAGCACGCTTCGTCTCATCTTCCTCGGTTTCTCGGAGCACAATAAAGAGTTTGATACTGACAAGAGCGAGCTCTGTTGCAGGCAAAGCAAAGTGGCCCACCTAGCCCAACGCGTCGGCCCTGCGCCACCGCGTCTCGTTCTCCAAACGGTGTAACGTTTGCAGAACTTTGCAGAATCGACGGTGCCCTTCGCATCGGCGGGATGATCAGCGGCCCATCGCGCCAATGCCAAGCACGGCGGAACGATGGGCGGTCATGGGTCGTATCAATGGCGCACTGGTCGCATGCGAAACACATTGAGTATGTAAACATATTTTGTGCTAAAGCTCTAATGCCTGTACCTTCGCACCACTTCACTATGCGTAGTAGCCACTCGGCAAGTGCGCCGCACATGGTACAGTCTAGTGCAACATAACAGACCCTCTGGGACATCGTGGCCGAGACGGCGGCGGACGGGGACTCTCGCGCGCGCTGCAGGCGAGGGAAAGGGGACGACACTCAAACCGTGCTCAACCGGGCTGGAACATGCTTTACAGCTTTGGTTTGAGTTTCGCGCAAGAGTGCGATTCATCGATGTTGTGGCCAGAAATATGGCCACGAAGGCTCGAATCAAGTTAAACTCCCTGCCACTAGTTATGTGTTGTACGCATGAAGGCAAAGCCGGAAGAGGAGAGAGAAGAGCGCAGCACTAGGAAGGCTGGGACCAGGCGAAACCCCTCCTCTCCTCCTAATGTTTCTAGTGCTCTCTCTTACTCCCCTCGCCCTCCATTGCCCTTCTCTCCCGTCCAGCCTTCCTTGTGCTCGCTCTTTCTCTCTTCGCCTGGTGGTGCCTTCGCCTGCACTACACACGACTACTGACACGGAGTATAGACCTCACTGTTTCTTACCAGTTGTTTCTGGTTTAAAATGTCAAAACAGGCACTGCCAATAAAAATGAAACACGTCTACAAATCCCTCTAACGAGAAATTCGAGCGCAGGCGCTTTGAGGAGGAGGAGCGTATGGTAGAGAGGGTATGCCCCTCCTCCCTCGTACCTCCTCCTCCTCCTCCTCCTCCGTACTCTTCCTCTTCCTTTCCCCGCTCCTCCTCATCTTCCTTTCCTCCTCCTCCTCCGTAC
>JAZHYW010040502.1:0-10202 GCA_037355805.1 Ixodes ricinus | reverse complement strand
CGCCCGTTCGAACGCATATTGTTCTAAGAGGAAGGACGCACCGTTGGGAAGACCGTCGACTTGCTCCATCGCTGCAGCACAACATGAACCGCGGAAGTTTGGTCTCTTTCTTGCGTTCCTGCTTTTGGGTAAGTGGAGCGTTGCACGCTTAGCTCCTCAGATTATTTCGCCTTAGGTCTCTCTTCCCACCAGTTGTGTGCAAAGCAAGTTTCGCTAGCAAAACTGCTTTGTGTCCTTTTTTTAGCTGGTTTAATCGAACAACAAAGGGACTTCCTAAATCAATTCTCTCGAACCTCTGGTTCCCACAGCGATACCCAGAACTCCTGACATGGAATAACGCGAGAGTTTGAAAGCTAAGTTAAGGGTACATGACTAGTTTAAAAAAATCGCCATCTACACCGTATCACTCTGAGAAATCTGGAATGCATACTTAGCCGAAAAAAGTAATAATTTGAAAAGCTATTTGCCTGTAATCTATTGCAAATGGCAAGACTGAAATATGTGAGACCTGAAAAAATCAGGTCTGCCCTGTGACACTGAGCATAACGTTTTATTGAAATGTTCGTTTGAGTCTCCCTTCGAGATATGGCGACACAGGTAGATGAAACTGGCTTGTGCAGTATTGGTAGCCTGGGGTTCTTGATGTGCATCACGTAGTAGTGGTACGCCACAGCACGCCGTCACGATGTTCATTTCGCAAATGAAACGGGCACAGGGTGGGGACTGAGCCACTCGATATGGCAGCGTAGCTGCCAGAGTAGCGCCACGCTTTTCCCTGTGCCGCCTCTCACCGTGATTGGTCACACGCGGTACCATAGCAACGAGCTGAGCTGGCTCGGTTTCCTTAGCAACCGAGTGACTACTCGTCACGTGACCTCGCAAGAACCGTGATGTCACCGGCAAGATGGCAGCGCCCAGAGCTGGTGGATAAGAGTTTGTTCGGTGCGCGGTAGTCGTAATGTGCGGCTGTTTGCCGACGATTTCGGACTTCCGTGCTCTCTGACGCAGGTATAACGTGAAGATATGAAAGAATGAGACTTTATACCTTTTCTGTGCAAGATCGCTCTGGATGTTAGCACCTGTGCGACAGCATCAGTCATATCGCCGTAGCGGTGCTCGGATTCCTGGATGTGTTCGAGGATCGATAAGAGTTTTTCATTGAAATTTTCGCATACTCCTAGCCTTGTTTGAACGTTGGAATGTCTGAGAATCGATGCGAATTGTATGCGTCGCGTGTTGGACTGCGGGGAAGTTGTTTCAGCCCCAGGTAACCGCGTAATCACAGAAACTTTTAGCGAGGAAGCTCCTGCGATGTTTACGTTTTATACTAATCAACGATTTTACGATATAGCTTTTAGGATAACATTTTCGCATTTTCTAGCTTCCTTTGAATGTTGGAATTTCTGAGAATCGAAACGAAAGGTATACGTCGTGTGTAGGGTCTAGGGGAAGTTGTTTCAGCCCTGGGTCACCGAATAATCACAGCATCTTTAAGCGAGGAAGCGCCTGCGACCTTTAACCTTTTGTACTAATCGACGATTTTACGAATTGACAGTTCTGAAGACTTTGATAAACGTCCTTTCGTTGCAATAGCTTGCATTTGATCGCAGTGTTTTAGGTTTGTTTTCTTCAAGTGACAAGCTGGCGTTTGCTCAAATGACGTATATGAAATGACCTGCTCTATAACAATGCATCAACACATACCATTAAACGTATATGCTCAGAGGTGTGTTTGTCTTTGTAATTAACAAGTTACAAACAATTATTTTTTACGAGTGTAATATTTATTTTCTGTAGCTGGGCCCGTTTTGTGCTAGTTAATGTCCGTGTGCTATGATGTTATAATCATGTGTGTATCGTTCTAAATGTCCTCTTTGCAATGCCTACAAAAGCCAAAATGACGTCAGCCGACCCCAGCTCACGCATTTGACACGAGAACTGCGTCACTCCGACGTATACGCTCGTCAACAATCAATTCGTCCACGAATATTTGAATTCGCGTTCGTGGCCAATGAGTGCACATGAGTGCACTTGCGAAATCCAAGTTCTATGGTGTGCTTAAAAAGCACGGTGGAAGCTTGGGGTCATCGCACCGGTGCCCTAGCATGTCACGACCGCGTGATTCCACTGTTCTCTTTTGAGTTGAGGATTAAAGCTAAGGAAGAAGAAGTTAAAAAATCATTTCATGGCCCCTTTAACACGGGTATGCGTGCTACACCAGATAAAAATATTGACATTTTGCATGCCGGTAAACTTTTGGACGACAACTTTGCCTGTCGGCAAGAACACCTCATATCCGGCGTCCGTCTCTTTTGATGGCGTTAACAATCCTCTGTAGACCACCGTGCTGTCCTTCTTGGTTTAACCCCGTCGACTGTTCATCGCCCAAAACGAGGGTGATACCGTCGTCGACGTCGCTCTTCGCCAGTCGGTGAGGTAATCTCATCTTGAATGAATGATTGGGTCTTGAAGAAGTATGGTGCTAAGCATACATGCTCTTACTAAGGGGCAGTCGAGCAGCACTCATGTCCCAAGGCAATCGTCCTGTCGTGGCCGGCGTAATCGGATTTTGTTCCATAGGAGCGAAATCCGGAAGTACAAGGACGGTACGTTCGTCCCACGAAGCGGCCGCCATCCCGGCGGCGCGGAAAACCACTCGCCTTGTCCGTGTACCTACGATACTGGGCTGCAAATCGTCTCACTTCCCAGAAGAAACAGGCACCGCTCCTCCAGAGGCCCGTGCCGTACCGCCATGCCAAGCGTATTTTAGGTCTTTTACCACTTTTCAATTAACGAATGGATATATCAACTAGATAAAGGTTGCCGCCCGGCGTCGCTAGCAGTGCGGTTACCATGGAAACCTCCCAGGCCCAAAATGGAGATCACTATAGGCGCTTCTGCCGTCGTGCATCTAGATAATTTTGCGTCGTGTCGCTACTCTGGCAGCTACGCTGCCATATAGAGTGGCTCTAGTGGGGACGAACCCAGATTTCTTCTACTCTACAGCACTATTTTTCGCTTCCCGTGCCTCGAGCTGCGGTCCACCTAACCCCTATATATTGTGCAGCTCGCGCACACTTGAAGCAATTGAACCGAAAAGAAGAGAAATCTTTCATCAGGAACGCCTCGTGCCAGAAAATTCCTTTCTTGTAAAACTGGTATCGGCTACTTTTCCTGCTTTCTTCCTTACTATTCACATGACTCGAGAGAAAACAAGAATTGGAATAGCTAATGTATCTCGAATTCTCGTAATTTAAAACCGGCTCTTTGTTTTCTTTTTTTCTTTCTGGGGTAGGGGAGGGGATAGTTAGCCCTGTGTCTTGGCTTTCCTCAGCCGCCTGCAATGAAGCGGAATTTAGGGCCGCCTCGTTTCCGTCGTCATAGAGGAGCTGCGATTCGTCACATATACCGACATCCCTGCCCGTCCTGTTTCCAAGTAGCGTAACCGATGGATGCAATGATGCGAGCGGATGTAGCCGAATCCGCATTTTCGCGAATCGCTTGCCTAGATTTTCAGGATAGCCGCACCGGGGAACAGAAGATTTTGCAGTGACCTCAAGTTTTTGTATCAATAGCTTCTTTTTGTCTCAAAACTAAATTTTAAATTTTCTCTTTGAGATAACAAAAGAGAGCACGAACACATGGTCTAATATCTAGCATACATGCCAAAGAACTCAATAATAATTAAGTTTGGTGTGCATAACATGATATACAACCTGTAAAAATCATGATATATGAGGTTTTTTTGTTATTATTTGGGCAAAATAAGTTTTACATTTACAAATCCCCCCCCCAACCTCCACCCTACCTCCTAGAAGAAATAACTCGCCCCGGTGTTGTTGTTGTTGTTGTTGTTGTTTTTCACTGAGTCGAACCATAGATTTTCGGGCTTATTTCAGTTTAAACTAAAATTACAGTGCTGCCGTTTGCTATAGTACAGTCAGGTCCTTTCATCGCTTCCCTGAAGAGGATTACGCGTATGTAAAAACATCAAAAAGGACTCTCCTTTCCACCCTCCTCTCCTTTCATCGTCGGTCTATTAAAGTATATTTTCTAGCACTTAGCAGAAGTAATATTATACCCCTGTCAGACGGCGTTCTAAAGAGCCTCGCTAAGTTCCCTTATAAAATCGGCCGATTTGCCCGCGATGTTGAGTGCGCACGTGCTTTACGGCGTGCGCTGGTTCGCCGATTTTGGAAAGGAGCTTGGTGAAAAGTATTCTTAGAAGTTAGAACGCAGTCTGACTACGGGTATAAGACTCCTAGAACTTTCGAGGATACGTTCTAGAAAGTTACAGTATTGTGAGAAATTACCATTAACAAAATCATGAGACTGCTACATTCTAAATTAACAATGTGGGATAAGTTTGTTTCTGGTGCATAAACTCACCATTTAGAGACATAATAGACAATCCCCAGCCTATGGACCATTAAATTTTCACAAAAAGCAACATCCCAGAGTACGAAGCAGTCTAGCGTCATAAGAGTACACCGCCTTCTCAGGGATAAGAAAGGACTCACAAATCACCTCAACGTCTAAAATAACAGCTGCATGGAATCCTTTTTGGGGAACGGAGCGTGAAATGCTCAATATATAGATATGCGATCAATACGTGCATTTTTAAATCAGGTGCCAGATATATAGGTAGATTATTTCTGTATAGAGAATTCGTGCAGTGCCACGGCGCTGAAAGTAAGACATGGTGAACGCTACAGCGCACAAAAATACAAGGACAAAGAAAGGGAACATGCGCGGCACACAAACCCTGACTCGACCATTCACCATTTCATTGTATGCCAGACTCGCCTAGCTAGCCACACTTCTACCGAAAACAGAAACGGCCGATTTTCACAACGTTATTTGTGTATCTGTCGTGTGTACGGTGCGCGTAATATTAACTTGAGCCTGGGATTTCGTTTTCTCACACCTGCACCCAAATAACCTTACCGCAGAGAGTTTCGAATTGTGCCTACGAAACTGCTATCCAAGCACGCCGAGCATACACGGATGACGGAATTTTAGTTCAACTCACTCAAACTTAAAACCAGCTCAAAATCAGAACAGCCATTCCCTAGGTCAGAGTCACCTTATAAACCAACTGAAAACCCTCTCACCCACATTTTTACAGTCGCACTCACACACATTCACCCTTTCTTTCACGACCTCATGAACTCACAAAACTCATGAGCTATCTCAGACTCAGGCTCAAGAATTCATTAAGTGGTTTGCGAGCCCGCTCATCATCACATAGCGTCTGAGAGTAAGTGTGAGTTCAATGGGTGCACTCATGAGCAAGTATTGTTGAGGTAAAGTTATATGGCAATGTTTGATTGTACCTAGAAGTCCCTGAATCCTGGGGAAGTAACGCCAAGCCCTTATGGTCGCCGTTTTGGTTCATGGAGTGAGAAGTTTCTTCTTGACCTTTACATCATTGGTGAGCCGTTCCAAATTGGCGACGTGCGCGACGAAAGTGTCGCTGTGGTCGGCCTTCCACGGTTGGCGAGACTCTGACTATGACGATCAGAAAGGGATTTATTATTGACGTAAATAAGAGGAATGAAAGAACCTTAATTTTGACGGTGTTGGCAGTGTTCCTTTGAGCCAGCGCATGATTTCAGCTGCTGCCGTACTGCAATTACAAACACCATCCAGACTTGTTGTTCGCAAGGTAATGACGTCACAATGGGAGCCACGAAGGCGCCACCAGCTATCTCGCCACTAATAGACCATTTGCTGTCTTACCCAAGCATCAAGGAGAATGCAGGGATTGGTGTTCCACGCGCCACACGCGCGCACGCCTTTCCTTATACAAATATTCGAAGTAAATAACCAAAAGAAAGCATTGACGAACGCGCGTGCAAGATGTCATTTGTTTTAGCTTTGCTTTGGAAAAGTTACTACTGCTGAGGCCAGCACGTGCGGCGCGTGGAACACCAATCCTGCATTCTCCTTGATGCTTGGTCTAAGACAGCAGCAGGTCTATTCCCGGCAACAGGTTGATTTATGCTGAAATTTCCGGAATACCAAGATGTTGCTATCCACACACCGACGAAATAGGCGCACATGTTCGCACGGCAACAATATGCCGCGTCGGTGCTCGGCGGCATTGAAACATAATGTCCCCGTCTTGCAATATACAAGAACAACAATACCGTTTTAAAATATATCTGTGGAGAGAGATAAGCTTGATTAATAAGTTGATCTAATGCAGAGTGCCAAAGATGCTTATATTTGTGAGGAACAATTTCAGCACGATGATGCTCCATAGCGATCTTGGCGCGACTGGTTTAGAACGACCCTTTTGGACCTTCGAAGATTTGAATGGACCAAAATGACGATTGCCATGGCAACTGAAACCGATTAGCCAATCTCCTTGAGAGCTGTGGACGTTTGTAGGTTAACTAGTCAAAGACAGATAATGATTATCTGATTTTATCTCTCTCCGACTTAAAGAAGAAGTACCTTTTCGTGTCATGGCTGGCAGATGACAGGGAAGGCAATTGTGCTTCGTTCCTAGGATCTAGTGACTTTTATGGTACCTAAACACGCTTCCATTGTTTATCACCCAGTAAAAGAAAATGCTGAGTCACAGTTTTGTTCACGCATTCGCAGCGCCTGATATTCCGCGGAAGACAATTACCGCGCATGCTCAGAACGTGTTCCACAGCACAGTGCACAAATATAGCAGCGCGCAAAGAGCAACAAGCTGAAGTAGAAAAAAGAAAAGAAACTTGTATAGGCCCGCAATGGGCTGACTGCATCGCTTATACCGCGCGCTCCTTGTCTTTTCAGCAGTTCTTGCCAACGGCCAGTTCTACGCCGACGACGACGGCGGCGTCCCAGGATTCCCAGAGCTGTTCCCAGGGAAAGGGGGAGACCTGTTTCCCGACCGACGCCCGACAGGAGGTCTGTTTCCCGACCGACGCCCGGCGGAAGGCCTGTTCCCGGCCGACTCCCGACAGGAGGCCTGTTTCCCGACCGACGCCCGGCAGCAGGTCTTCCCGACCGACTCCCGACAGGAGGCCTGTTTCCCGACCGACGCCCGGCGGGAAGGCCTTCCCGGCCGACTCCCGGCAGGAGGCCGATTCCCGACCGAAGCCCAACAGGTGGTCTTCCCGACCGACTCCCGACAGGAGGCCTGTTTCCCGACCGACGCCCGGCGGGAGGCCTTCCCGGCCGACTCCCGGCAGGAGGCCTGATTCCCGACCGACGCCCAGCAGGAAATCTTCCCGACCGACTCCCGACAGGAGGCCTGTTTCCCGACCGACGCCCGGCGGAAGGCCTTCCCGGCCGACTCCCGGCAGGAGGCCTGATTCCCGACCGACGCCCGGCAGGAGGTCTTCCCGGAGCGTATCCGGGAGGCCCCGACCGCTACCCCGAAGGATCGCCCGGCCGCTTTCCCGGTGGACTACCCGGAGGAACCAGCCCCACAACATGCAGGGTAAGCGCAGGCTAAGCCGCGCTCACACTTCGAATGCATCATAGAAAAGGCGGTTAACGGACACTGTCTGATGCATGTTTCTTCCTTGTATGGCGACCCCGCTACATTGTTCACTCAGAAACGTACGAAGCAAGACGTTTCGAACATGCATCAGGCGTGTCTGCGGATAATTACCTCGTCATGTCTGCAGCAAACATCGTATGTCTTTTTGTGCGTCGTAAGAGGAGTGTCAGTCCGGCTTTAGGTTCGTGTACACGACATGTGTTATGGTATGGTTCCGGTGTTTTCGGGGTTTATTTTTCTTCAAATACGAGGGTGTTCTTATTGTTGTTCCTTTTCTGGCAAAAATTAGGTGTTTTCAAAACAAATTTTGGTATCGGATCAAAAAAAAATGTCGGTGTCGTATTCGGTGTCTTCTTTTGAAGAAAATAGGACACGGGCATGGGTTTCCCAACCTCCAGGGAGCATGCGCGTAATCCAAAAGTATTAAAAAAAAAAACTGTGGTTTTGACGAGAAACGCAAACGACGTAAGAGGTGTGATTTACAAAAAAAATAAAAAAAGAAGCAGCCTCAGAGACAGTTCAATTAAACTAATCTTCTAAAGCATAAAAAAAAGGAAAAAAAGAACGGTACATAAAGTTTTTAGGTGAAACTTGGGTCTCTCCTATTCGGAACTCCTTCGGTTGTGTGTGTGTGTCACGCGTGTTTATTTTTCAGGTTTTCTAATACTTTTATCGAAACGGATCATTTGTTTTTTTGGGAGGAGGGGTTATGGTACATCCCGGATACACGGAACCCTAATTATGACAGATGAAAGGACGTAAGCGTTTCAAGTACAGCTTAACTAAATGAGGTGCTGAGCCGTTGAAAAATACATGGACACATGAAAGTACACGGCCCATCTAGTTTTTTATTGAATATATATAGTTTAAGCATTATAGTCACTCACAGCCATAAACTATTATATTATGACCATTATATTATCACTTCGCAACCAATGATTTTTGGGGTATTAGCTGCAGGTAAAAATGCCGAAGAAAAGAAAATCAGAAAGCGAGAAGCATGAACCAAATGGTCTCTGCTCTCGGGAAAAAACAAAACACTTGTGATTTTCAACTTCAATCTGTATTCCATTGTACGGTACGCATCGATACTTAGAAATGGTAAACAGGGTTGTTTCCCGTCATAAAGTGTTAGACACCAGGATGAAAGCACGTGCAAAGTGTACGGAGGCATGTTGTTTCGACAATGCTAGACGCCGCTTTGATTTTATAGCGTGTTTCGCGCGTGACATGGCCTATGCAAGAAAAAAATCGACCGGGCAGCACTGTGCTGTAATTGGTTGTACAAATAATAAAAAAACGTGAAATAAACGCCGATTCAGTGCGCGAAATCCACGCTGTCAAACAGGATGATGTGGGTGCGGACCAAAGGTAAGCGGAGGGCGGCTTAGACATTGAAAAAAGAAAAGAAAACAGTGGCGTGACTGTTGGTCACGATTTTAACACCTCTATTTTCGTTCAGGTGGTAGTGGCAGGCGCCGCCTGGTGCGGAACGAAAATGCGCCGCCAAAATTGAAGCGTCGGGTATGCGTAATTCGATCGTTTTTGGTTTTTAAATTGTCAATTTACCATGAATACGTTAGTGCGAATGGCCGAACGCTTCAATTACTTGCAGAAAATAAAAAACAACAGCAACACCCGCGATGTCCACGCAGCATCGACATCTTTTGGCAGCAAGCTGTCTTTACTGGTCAACTCAAAACTGAAAAAAAAAAGGTTGGCATGGCTGCCAACCTTTCTTTTTGCTGGGAAAAGTTTGAAATGGAAGATGGAAAAGGGGGGGGGTACTTTTGGTCTGACGCCGCTGTGCACAGCAAGACTGGGCACAGAGCTCAGTCTTTGTTTAACTGTGGTAGACTCTCCAACACAGTATATATATATATATATATATATATATATATATATATATATATATATATATATATATATATATATATATATACACAGCCTCGTGTGTAGCACGCTTACTTTCTCGTTTGTGCTCAAATAATTTGCACGCGAGGCGATTACAGAGAGGCACATCAATGTGCCCATATTGTAGTGGATTGTAAATCAGAATAAATACAAATAAACATATTCATCGCACTTGCTATCTGTACTCGGTATTTTTATATCGATTCGTCTTTAAATCTGCGGCTTCTACTATTTCAATTGTGGCAGACGTGGCAGCGCAGGTCTGGGCCGCTAACCGCGCAGTTCGTTCGGATGTCTCTGCGCCCTCTGCGCCGTGACAACTCGAGTTCAGCGCAAATTCGCGGCGCGTAATTCGTGCCGTATCTTGGCTTTGTTCAATCCTCGATTTCACTAGCGATCCTCACCTTCGCCATAGCGATCCCCAATTTCGCTGGCGATCGGAAACGCCGAGTTCGGTTTGGGGGCGATGACTGCCCCAGAAGCGCGATAAAAATTGCCCACAAAAAGATGCCAGGCGGATGCACTTCTTCCACATGCGCGGCATACTGATACTCCAGTGCACGCTTTCCTCCATGGTTGAAGACGATGAGCCCAGGGCGCTGAATACGGCCGCTGCGCAGCAGTAGCTGCAATCGGTGTGACTCAGTCAGCAGGGTGTGCTGTCCAGTAATTTGCGGTCGGTCATTCGGGCGGGTTCAGATTCTCCTGGTAAATGCCCGGGATGAGGGTGCAGGCGGTGCCACTGTTGTCGGCGCCGGCCGGGAAGCCCAGCTTGGAACGGTGT
>JAZHYW010040501.1:0-11711 GCA_037355805.1 Ixodes ricinus | reverse complement strand
TGAATTCCCGGCAACAAGTTGCTTTATAACGACATTTCTTGAATACCAAGATTTTGTTATCCACACACCGACGAAATAGGCGCACATGTTCGCACGGCTACAATATGCCGCGTCGGTGCTCGGCGGCATTGAAACATAATGTTCCCGTCTTGCAATATACAAGAACAACAATACCGTTTTAAAATATATCTGTGGAGAGAGATAAGCTTGATTGATAAGTTGATCTAATGCAGAGTGCCAAAGATGCTTATATTTGAGAGGAACAATTTCAGCACGATGATGCTCCATAGCGATCTTGGCGCGACTGGTTCAGAACGACCCTTTTGGACCTTCGAAGATTTGAATGGACCAAAATGACGATTGCCATGGCAACTGAAACCGATTAGCCAATCTCCTTGAGAGCTGTGGACGTTTGTAGGTTAACTAGTCAAAGACAGATAATGATTATCTGATTTTATCTCTCTCCCGACTTAAAGAAGAAGTACCTTTTCGTGTCATGGCTGGCAGATAGGCAGGGAAGGCGATTGTGCTTCGTTCCCAGGATCTAGTGACTTTTATGGTACCTAAACACGCTTCCAATGTTTATCACCCAGTAAAAGAAAATGCTGAGTCACAGTTCTGTTCACGCATTCGCAGCGCCTGATATTCCGCGGAAGACACTTACCGCGCATGCTCAGAACGTGTTCCACAGCACAGTGCACAAATATAGCAGCGCGCAAAGAGCAACAAGCTGAAGTAGAAAAAAGAAAAGAAACTTGTATAGGCCCGCAATGGGCTGACTGCATCGCTTATACCGCGCGCTCCTTGTCTTTTCAGCAGTTCTTGCCAACGGCCAGTTCTACGCCGACGACGACGGCGGCGTCCCAGGATTCCCAGAGCTGTTCCCAGGGAAAGGGGGAGACCTGTTTCCCGACCGACTCCCGACAGGAGGTCTGTTTCCCGACCGACGCCCGGCAGGAAGGCCTTCCCGGCCGACTCCCGACAGGAGGCCTGTTTCCCGACCGACGCCCGGCAGCAGATCTTCCCGACCGACTCCCGACAGGAGGCCTGTTTCCCGACCGACGCCCGGCAGGAAGGTCTTCCCGACCGACTCCCGACAGGAGGCCTGTTTCCCGACCGACGCCCGGCGGAAGGCCTTCCCGGCCGACTCCCGGCAGGAGGCCTGATTCCCGACCGACGCCCGGCAGGAAATCTTCCCGACCGACTCCCGACAGGAGGCCTGTTTCCCGACCGACGCCCGGCGGAAGGCCTTCCCGGCCGACTCCCGGCAGGAGGCCTGATTCCCGACCGACGCCCGGCAGGAGGTCTTCCCGGAGCGTATCCGGGAGGCCCCGACCGCTACCCCGAAGGATCGCCCGGCCGCTTTCCCGGTGGACTACCCGGAGGAACCAGCCCCACAACATGCAGGGTAAGCGCAGGCTAAGCCGCGCTCACACTTCGAATGCATCATAGAAAAGGCGGTTAACGGACACTGTCTGATGCATGTTTCTTCCTTGTATGGCGACCCCGCTACATTGTTCACTCAGAAACGTACGAAGCAAGACGTTTCGAACATGCATCAGGCGTGTCTGCGGATAATTACCTCGTCATGTCTGCAGCAAACATCGTATGTCTTTTGTGCGTCGTAAGAGGAGTGTCAGTCCGGCTTTAGGTTCGTGTACACGACATGTGTTATGGTATGGTTCCGGTGTTTTCGGGGTTTATTTTTCTTCAAATACGAGGGTGTTCTTATTGTTGTTCCTTTTCTGGCAAAGATTAGGTGTTTTTCAAAAACAAATTTTGGTATCGGATCAAAAAAAAAATGTCTGTGTGTTCGTATTTTCCGTGTCGCTTCTTTTTGAAGAAAATAGGACACGGGCATGGGTTCCCCAACCTCCAGGGAGCATGCGCGTAATCCAAAATTATTAAAAAAAAAACTTCTTGGTTTTGACGAGAAACGCAAACGACGTAAGGGGTGTGATTTACAAAAAAAAAAAAAAAAGAAGCAGCCTCAGAGACAGTTCAATTAAACTAATCTTCTAAAGCATAAAAAAAAGGAAAAAAGAACGGTACATAAAGGTTTTTAGGTGAAACTTGGGTCTCTCCTATTCAGGAACTCCTTCGGTTGTGTGTGTGTGTGCACGCGTGTTTATTTTTCAGGTTTTCTAAAACTTTTATCGAAACGGATCATTTGTTTTTTTGGGAGGAGGGGTTATGGTACATCCCGGATACACGGAACCCTAATTATGACAGATGAAAGGACGTAAGCGTTTCAAGTACAGCTTAACTAAATGAGGTGCTAAGCCGTTGAAAAATACATGGACACATGAAAGTACACGGCCCATCTAGTTTTTTTTATTGAATATATATAGTTTAGCATTATAGTCACTCACAGCCATAAACTATTATATTATGACCATTATATTATCACTTCGCAACCAATGATTTTTGGGGTATTAGCTGCAGGTAAAAATGCCGAAGAAAAGAAAATCAGAAAGCGAGAAGCATGAACCTAATGGTCTCTGCCTTGGGAAAAAACAAAACACTTGTGATTTTCAACTTCAATCTGTATTCGATTGTACGGTACGCATCGATACTTAGAAATGGTAAACATGGTTGTTTGCCGTCATAAAGTGTTAGACACCAGGATACCGACTGTCCAAATACTACTTTCCTCGCCTTCTTTTCACGGTGATAGATCTTCCTCGTGCGAGGGCTTTGGGCTTCACGATAATGTGCTGTGCACACAATTCTCAACTGCCGGCGGCAGTGACCTCCGCCGACAGTTTTTCGTGAGCAAATGGCCCGAGGAAGGGGACAAGGCAACGCAAGGAAACGTATATGTAAACTTAAGCTAGGGTCAACTTGACTTTCTATGCCCTACGATAGAGCAGCACCGTTGTGCAGCCTTTGTCGGTTGGAAAAAAATTATTATTAGAGCCGGCGTCGTGCGGCAAAGGTTTTATAACGAAGACAAGCTAGCACAAATTGAGCGAAGGATTGTTGTCGTTTTCTGTTCTGGAGGTCATACGTTACTCAAAGTTTTGCCATCGCAAGTTAGTTAGAGTCACTGTAAACGGTTAAGGAGAGCCTAAAGGAAATAAAAAAAAAATATTAAGTTCCTGTTTCTTTGTTTTAATATTGAAGTGAAATTTCGTTACAATTAGAGAAATGAGGTGCGTTTCTGTATCAATTACAAAGCTACAATAATGGCTAGGCATCTTTTTTATACATATTCGTTAAACAAATCTAAGCTGATGATTTCGATATCTTGTGCACTGTTTTGTATAAAGAATTTCGTTGGTAAATAAGTTGTGAATGTGTCTCTCAAACATGTTTATTTGACGCGTTTCATGAATTATTTTGCATAGAAACATTATATTGCCATTTTAATGTTATATGTACATGTTGTAAACCATTCATAAAATAAATAGAAACAAAGATTACTACGTGCATGCTTTGGTGGGAAATTGACGACTGTGCAAAGTACCGCGTAGTGAAACCTTGGCAAACTCCACTCCTCGAGCTTCGAAATTTCATATCTTCGAAGAAAATTAGCTAAGGCGTTTGCATGTAGCTGAATGCTCCTCCCAAGAATATGGCTTTCACATATCCGTTTTACATAAATATAAGAAAATATGACCCGCACCGTAATTGTACGATCTGACTGGGAAACACCCCATAGAAAACTAACATGACACGCCTATTCACTGGGTAAATATCCCCATGACACTCATGAAATAGTTTAATTGTACAATACACCGGTGGTGCTCAAAAAAAGGAATCGAAGTGCACAAACGAAAATGCTGACTAAGCAACGCTTACAGGTCTATTACTAATCGCCTGAGAGAATCTACTGGTTCCGCATCTCAAAAAATAACGTTAAAATGTTATTGGCAAATGTCTTTGAATAAGCACTGGGAACAAATTTTCAGCCACTCAAAAAGAGTCTAGGAAGCTCCTAACACGACACTCAGGCCTTTATAAAAAAAAAATTAAGATTCAAAATGCTCATGAGTTACGTTTGTCGGTGCCTTTCCAGAACCACATCTGTCCCATTGGAACCCGGTGTGTGTCCGCAAGGATTCAGTGTGTGCGAGCTCCGTGCGAACCTATTACAACCTGTGAGTATTATAGAACTTGTCGTTATCGAGCATGATTGCCAATAGATATTTCTTCCGCAATATAATTTTCAGTGTAGAACCACCTTTAAAGTTTAAAATATACTCTTTCAATTTTCGATTCCTGTTAATAATGGTCCCACTCAGATGTCCCGGTAATATTCACTAAAATAATGTGGCGCACGTTACCATTTTCTTACTTCCTTTAGTATTTAATTTTAGCGGAATGTCGGTTTATTTTATGGAAAGTATGACGAGCAATTTACAATGATATTTTTAACTAATATGATTCGTTATAAGCAACCCCAATAAACTAATTCCTGGGTGCTTCAAGAATTGTTGATTGTGTATTTCTTGACTCTTTGTCCTACAATAATTGTTGCACATCAATTATCTTACAGGTGTTTCCTAATCCACAACCTGAGCATGGAACTGCAAGCCTGCATTTATTTAGTTTGAAAAATAAAGGCTGATGCTCATCTGTCTTTCTTTCGTACGGCTTTTCTCTTGTTTTTTTCATTGTTCATCGTTTAAATTAACGTAAGACTGGAGAAAGATAAAAGGAAAGGGGGGGGGGGCAATTTTATTATCAGTGGTGCAGAAAACAATTCAAAATTCAAAACACTGAAAATATATAAGGATGTCTTACGAAACGCAGGACAAACCGTTCCTGCGAAAAGTACGCATCGCACAGAAAATTTTATTAATGTCGTAGTAACCGCCGCCGAAAGGCCCGTTTGGGAACATTAATAATGTTCGGTATATTTAAGTTACTAATTACAATTTTGTCATCAACGCTTTAATTGCAAAATTCAGAGACGTGCATTTCAACTAGAAACTTTCGGGGCGCATCATTGAAAACCACCAAATTTGTGCACTTCAAAGAAAAATAAGCAACACGCATCATGTTACGGCGTTCACAAAAACACTCAATTTGGTCCCGTTTCTAGATTGCGGTTATCTATCCGAGCGCACCTCCTCGCCACCGGTCCTGTTCCCCATGGAGAAAGTGCGCAAGCATCGCCTCCTCGTACGAGAAAGAAAGTGTGGCGCGAACCGGCGAAATGACACAATGTGCTGTTCGAATGACATTGTAAAAATAAACTGTGACCCTTGAGCTCACCTCCGTCATGCGAAGAATGCGTGGCGGCGCACGTTGTGACCACGGGGGAGCCGGACTGCTGGAGCGGACGAGTAGCGCCTTCTTGGCCAGGCTTTGGCAGACTGCCCGACCTGTCCACTGCCAAAGCACGATGGCCAAGTGGCCAGGGAAGTGTGCTCAAAGTGCTTTTGTTTCTTTTCGAGTGCGCCGTAAACTTTTTGTGCATGCCTCAAGTTAAAAGCATCTGGGTGAGTAAAATTAGTAGTTTCCAATGATGCCCAGCAAATGTTTAATTGAAACCATACGTTTAAATTTAGTAATGAAAGAGTTACATATTGAAAAGTAATTCTTGACCTAACTCTACGGAATGCTGTTACTCTTTCTAGACAGGCCCTTTGGCAGAGAACGAACCGACATCAACTTTTTTTGTCTGCGATGAGTAGTTTTTTCAGAAACTGTTCGGCACGTTTTACCAAAAATACCCTATTAAAAATTTAAAAAAAAATTGAGGAGAAACAAAACAACAAAAAACTCAAGACCGTATTTGGAGCATATTGTTAGTTCTGGAGTTTTTCATTCTAAAAAACCGAAGAACAATTCTGCGATCTCAGCGAGGATCTAGCTTTATATGTCAGAATAAAGCTATAAATGTATCATCTTTACAAACGCACTGAGTTCAGGCTTGGAGAGTATCCCGATACAGATGTGTTCCGATAGTATTTTATAAATATATTTTGTGTTTATAGTTTTTATCGCGATGCATTTTGTCAATTGTATCTTGTATTTATGTAACGAAATACATTTTAGGGTGCATTCCTGGTATGGCGATACTATCAGGGTTCAATGTATTCCATTGCAATTTTCCAGAAACAGTTGCTCTTCAAAGAGACGCTAAAGACGAACTTGTTGTTTCTTTTTTGTTTGGTTGAGAGAAGTAATGGTGGTATGAAGAACACCGAGACTTTAGCCGTGTTTACATGAATGCGACCTCAGCGCAAAGACTCCAATCGTTCTTCGAACGGAAGCCAACACGGCAACGTTTACATGAATGCGCACAAAGCCCTACGCGAAGGTGGCGCCCCGCCCTGTCAAAGCTAAAAGTTAAAGCTGCGTTTCCGGCACCAGCCGCACCACGTGACCACCTTTTCCGGTGCATCGCGCTTGGAGGCCTTTCGACACTTTCGGCGAGCGTAGAGATCGTGCCCGCTGTCTTCGGTGCGATGGAAAAAGTTACGATACGGAAGAAATATCAAAACCCAAGCGTTTAGAGCTTGAGGCCGGGCCGCCGGGCCACTCTAGATCAAAAGCGACGTGTGTGCGCACGCCTATGGCGAGCGAGGTCGTTTCCAAATGCTCTGAGGACCCACCACCGCGCTTCGCCTCGCCGAACCTCGCCGACCGCGACTGGACCAACCGGACCCCGAGGCCATAAGGGTCCGGCAAAGCCAGGAACGGCACCTAGGTAGGAGCTGCTCGTTCTGCGCTACCATGCAGTGCTCGGAGCTCTCGGCGTCGTTCGTGCTTGCGCCGAAGCCTTTAGGGATCCCATCGGACGCGCAAGTCGTACTTCGCAAGGCTTGGACAGGAGCCACCCTCACCGAGCAGCTCAGCTATATTCCGCTCACTTATGAGGGCAATAAAAGGTCTCGTTTCTTCTCGGGAAAAAACTGGGGGCGACCACACGGGACCCCTCTCCGCGCCGCCGAAGAGGTTGGCCGCCGCCATGTTCTCAGCTGTTCACTCGCTCCCGCAGCGAGCTCCTTCCCATAGTCCTCCCCGTTTCAATATGCGATGCGACCTCCGTTTACATCGGATGAAGGAATGCGCATTCGCCGTCTCGATCCACCTGTCTAGTGACTTGAATACGATGCGCTTCCTAGCGCATTATGCCGTTTGCATGACCGCATTGAATGCGACAACTCGATTCGACGCGATTAAGTCGCATTCATGTAAACGCGGCTTTTGTTATTGTACAGATCAAGGTTCGTTCGGGACGTTTTTTTTTTTACCATACCATACGGCAGAGATATCAAATGTTTTCACGGGCTTTAGGTGCTCGACAATTCTGATAGAATCCCCAAAATGTACGGCAAATTGCTAGGCGATTGTGTTGCGCACGTGGAACGTTCTAGCATCCCAAACGTTCAGCGATACTCCGAGTTCCCAGACGTCAGACGCCTACGTTCACGGCCCTCTTCATCAGATGGTCTAGCGCGTACCATGTGTACACTTGATAGTTGTTCCGAGAATGAAGCGATACTACCGCCAATTGGGCTGATAAGCCTGTCGATCTTCCAGAGCCTTCCAAACTCTCGAGCTTCTCTCTCGCAGTGCGCACAGGTGGTCGAGCTTCTCTTTGCCTACCCCTCTGGTCACATGACGTCCCCGTTAACCAATCAGCGTCGATCACCTCACTCCTCCTCTCCCACGCGTCAACCAATCAGTGTCGAGCCTCGCGGCCATGCTTTTATCTGGGCTTCACGAAATGCCGAGCACCTAGCCAAAGAACGTTTCACGTTATTAGTACCTCAACTCACGGCGAGCTGTCATGACATACTGGAAATATTCTGTTTCCGGCGCTCGCAAAGCACGGACGCAAGGATGGCAGCTCCGTGCTCTGCGAGCACAGAACCTGCCATCCTTGCGGGATGGTGGGGACTGCGACGAGACTGCCCTGGGTGTCTCAACCAGCGTCACGTTCAAGCGGCCTTTGGAGCTGGCAGAGACTGGTGAACATACGGACGAGGACGAGTCCGGCTTGCCCGATCCGCGTCCGGATTATCCAACTGCGAAAAATCGAAGAAGCCGTATCGCTGTGAAACCCCGCATCCCCCCGGACGGACGGCGCCGGCCCAGCCCGAAGTAGGTTGCACACACTTGACTACGGTGACTTGGTGTTTACTGAATGACTTTAAGAGTTCTTTTAAACAGTGATCAGCTCAAGGCTCTAACGCTGAATTGCGTTGGTTTAATGGTCTGGAGTCGTAAACAGTGACTGCTGAACACGCTCCTCAAAAAGCGAGTAGATGTTACGTTATTACATGAAACAAAGCTGACGCCCGCACACATCGAGCACGTGACAAAGCTCCTTGGGCATATTTTTTATTTTTATTATTTCGCTATTCTACCGCAATCCCGCACAGCTTAGACGGCAAATCTTGTCCGCAAGAATAAGGATATTTCACTCTTTCTGGAATGGGAAACAGACCGCAACGGCAGTGGTACGCGAGGTAGACTTACCGTCATGCAGACTTTGGGGCGTCGGGGCTCGTGCCCCCGCGGGAGCATCCGGGGCGCGGGCCCCCACTGGTGAATACGCGCGTGGCGGGCTCTTCGGGCGGGGACGATGTAAACGAAATAACGCCCACGTAACGCGCTTCTGGTAGTGGCATGTAAACATGGGAAATGGAACGCCCAGCGTTGCCTTTCGCCAGCTTGACAATACTCCAGTTCTGGCGAAATGGAATTCCAGCGTGGCACCCCCCCCCCCCCCCCCCCCGAGAACTTCTGGCGAACCCGCGCCCTGCCACCCCCCCCCCCCCCCCCCCCACGGGAGAACTTCTCAGCCTGCCCCCGCCCCCCCCCACGGGGAGAACTTCTCCAGCCTGCCCCCCCCCCGGAAAATGGAGGAATCCCGCCGCTGCTTGCCGTCCTATAGCGAAGTCAGTGTACGCTCCCAACAAACCTGCGGAAGGAAAACGTTATTTGAAAACTTAGAGCAATACATTGAAACACCACGAAGTGCGATTGTCGGCGGGGATTTTAATTGTATTCTAACGCCAAAGACTGTTCGCGTGGTCTGAAACAAGATTCCAGCCTAGGGGCAGTAAGGAAACTTCTCAGGGAGCATGACTTGAAAGACGCAACTGAAGTGGTGAAGTGCTCCTGTGCTCGGCTACACACACTGGCAAGGGGAATGTCACTCGCGTTTAGATCGTGTCTATACGTCTAGTGAGTTGATGCGATCAGCACCCTTTATCACGTGGAACCTGTCGCTTTCTGCGACCACGCACAGGTCGAAGAGAGGTTCGGAAAGACAGAGCCAACGAAACATGAACCATAATAGCAATTGTCGGAAACTTAACGAATTTATGCTCGAGGGTGACAACGTAGTGGGGGACGTAAAGGAGCTCAATATAAAGCTAGCCGAAAGGCAGGCGAAAAACGCGGCGAACTGTGAGCAGCTGAAAGCAGAAAATTAAGCTTACTTAAGTGGGACAACAAAGGCGAATAGAACGCGGGCAGAAAAGAAAGCTTCTAACGAGGACCTTGAAGACGCTTATTCATGCTGAAAGTCAGGCACCGGGCTTGTTTGGCGATGACATGAAAGTAATGCCAAGGACAACTGTTGGCCAAACCAGAAGAAGAATGTTAAGGCGTGATGATTCGCCGCAGAGCGCAAACTTCAGAACGGGACGAAGAACCAATGAAAATAATCTTTAAAATGAAAGAGCGCGAGTAAGCAAAAACAAAAAATCATGGCCCTCCGGGTGGGAGCCTCAGTTGTTACTCAACAAAACTATATCGCGCGCAAACTTGTCGATTTTTACAAGAAATTGTTTAAAGCAAAGAAAACTTAGTGAACATGTAGTGCGAGCGTATATAAAGCAAATACCGAAAGTAGAAAGGGCAGTGGCGGAATCCGGTAGACAACAGATAACGGTTAAAGAGGTACGCAAATCATTGCAAAAACTTCAACGCCTCGGAAGTCACCGGGCATAGATGAACTCGAGCAGCTTTCTATAAAAACATTATCGGAAGAACTAGCGCTGGTTTGTCAAGTTTATGCAGATCCTTTAATGGCATGTTATGCTGGTCGTTTTTCAGCGCTCCACTTCGCTAAATCGGATCTGGGAGACACGGGAGCGCCTCCATGTCCGAGCTAGAGGAACGGCGCGCAGGCCGAATGCTCGGCCACTTTTCCGAGTGGCCTGAGCGCTGAAACGGAATCGATACCGAGGACAATTTCCGCAACCGCTCCACTGCCATGGCGCAAGCTAGCACCCGATACGAAGGGTTTAGCCAATACCATTCATCCATCTAGCGGCCCCACTGCATGACCGCATTTTCGCACAATCTAAGACCGCTCTAAAGACCCAGTTTGAATACATAGACCGCTTCACTTCGACCAGCCGAATGGGCATCGGCTCTTCAGGAGTGCTCCAACAGGCTGGGAATTGACCAGCCGTTTATACCATGAGACACAGCTCCTTCCTCTTTGCATTAGAGCAGGCGGTGACAGTGTTAATACCTAAAAGGACTGCCTATGAGAGAACACAATCGGCTGACGATTATTGGCCAATTACCTTACTGACGAAAGATATGCAATTTCTGCTAAAATATTGACAGCACGTTTCGATAATGCGTTGGGGACAGTCGTGGGTAACATAAAACGTATTCAGTTTAGTTTTATTACCTCAAAGGTGTAAACATCGACGCCCAATTGGCAGGTTGAAAGGACTCACAATTTGCAACAATCTTCAATCTTTCGGATGGTGTTGAGACCTCGAGCGCGATGCAAATGAAGATAGCCGTATTGCACGTATATTTGAAGAAACCGTTCAACAAAGTATCGCACTTTCGTTTTTCATTTTTAAAACATTGCGAAGTGAGATAAAAACTAGGCGGATTTGGTAAGTTATGCTACACAACTATCACGACTCATCTTTTAATTAATGGCAGCAAATCCAAGGCCATTCCAGTGTGTGCTTCGGCAAGAAAAGGCTGTCCCATGTCACTCATTTTATACGCACTTTATTCAGAGCCGCTTTGCAGGGCAATATTAAAAGACGCCAATATACGAGGGGTTAGCCTAGCTGTGTCACTTGTCAAGGTCTTAGCTTACGCTGGTGATGTGAGCATATTATGCCCATCATGATCTGAGGTACGACTCGCACTCAAGCTTATAAAAGATTTCTGCAATATGTCGGGGGCTGGAATGAACGTTGGAAAACGCTTAAGGTCTCGGCTGGGACCCTGGCCGTCCAGGCCAGAGTTGTTTCTGGTCATACAGTAGACTGCGTCCTTGTCTAACTACTTAGGGGTCAGCTCGGACTTAGCGAGGCTGTGCAGTGGAGAAGGCGGCGAGGGGTTAAACACCATCAGAGCCAAAGCTGCAGAATGACACGGCAGAAACATTTCTCTTTTAAATCGAAGTGATGTATGCAACGCAGTCTTCTTTCTTGCGCATGGTATATTCAGCACAAGTTGTGCCCAGCCGCAACGTAGACGTACAAAAAATTCAACGCATTTCTGCGACGTTCGTTTGTAATTCTTGTTTCTGAAGAACATGACGAACTCATATTATTGTCAGCCCGCATAAAAGGTGGCTTAGGAGCTAGTGAATATAGATACCAGTTAAAAGTGCATCAGTGTATGCTTTTTCGAGACAGAAAAGAGCCAATGTCACTTTCCGCTCTGTAGGCGCTTGGGCGGAGGCATCTTTCCTCCTGGGTTGACGTCGACAACAGTGACGAAGCAGCCAAGAGAGCACCGGTGCTGAGCTATTA
>JAZHYW010040500.1:0-15751 GCA_037355805.1 Ixodes ricinus | reverse complement strand
GGAGTGTATACTATCTGATGAAGAGCGCCGTGAACTTGGGCGTCTGGCAGCTCAGAGGTATCGCTAGTCAGCGACTGCTTAGGAAACGCATGACGTACCAATTCCCGAAAGCAGATTCGCGTGAAGCGTGTGCGCATGCTCCCTGCCGATAGCAGCACCACTGCAGCGCGGCGTGACGTCAGGGCCGCGGGTCGGTGTATAATGCCCGAGCATTGGCGGATCCAGGGGGAGGGAAGGGGCGACAGGGGCGGCCGCCCCCCCCCCTTCTCGGAGGGCAATTTGACATAGGTGGACCCCCTTGCACAAGAAAGAATGGGAGAATAGTATCCTTAAAGCTTTTCCGCCCCCCCCCCCCAAAAAAAAAAAACAAGAAAAAAAAAACAAAACGAAAAACAACGGAGTTCTGGATTTACCCCTGTGCCCGAGTCCCACCAGAGCGACAGACAGAAACGGCCGACACCGACACAAGCCTCAAAACACGCGTGCGGCGCATGAACGCGACGCCATGTCATTCGCAGGCTCGCGATCACTCGTTCTTTTTACTTCACGAGAGCGCCGAGACAGTGCGCGTGCTCGAGGCTTTTTCAGTGTCGACCATTTTTGTTTGTCGCTTTGGTGGGAGTCGCGAGCAAAACAAATTCGGAACAAAAGAAGAAAACCCCGTAGAAGTGCAACGTTTTGTAAACAATGAGCCGCCGAGTAGTTGTCCAGTGTGACAGCTCCCGAGCTCGACATTTTATTTGCACGCTGTTTCTGACGCGAGGTCGCGCCTGGCTTCCCGCGGATGCGCGGTTTTCTTGCGACGCATAAATGTCGGGATGTTGCTTCGATATTGCCCGCATTTGCCTATACAGAAACCGGACGTCCCGCGTGTTTTTGTTTGTTTTTGTTTCTTTAACGGTGCCAGGAGCGAGTTTCCGACTGTTGGTGTGTCTATATTTACCGCGTCCTCAAATATGAAATCATTTGCGGGCAACACAAATGTGATCCCTGGATTTCCGCCCTATGGCGTCATTGAAGCGTCACGGTGTTGCCTGCCCGCGATCCTGGCGGTGTCACTGCACTGGAAGTGGATGAGGCAGACGCCTCTACAGTTCGCTCTCCATTTTGACAGCCCTCGGAGGTTTCAGCACCCAGGAGAATCGGGGGCCACTTTATAGCAACGTTACTGGAGCAAGCTCCAGTTTCGCAACTCCCTGATTATCGCCTGCAGGGGCAGAGTGGCCCAGGTGGCGGTCACGAGAACTAGCGGCGCTGCAGTCGGATCTTGCTTCCCTGTCTCGCGCGTTGTCTGCTACACTGCGTTAAGAACTTCCTTTTCTTTCTTTTTTTCTTTACTTCCATGTGTATGAGACAAGTGTCTGCTCTGCTCCATGGGCGCCGCCATGTTTGTTTTTGCCGACGCCATGACACAGTAGGGGGCTGCGTTTTTTGCGAGACTCCGTTTTTTAGAAACCTTCGCAGATATGGTAATGCAAGAACGTCTGAAATGCATAATCACGAAGCTCCAAGAAAAACTCTGATGCAACGAATCCTGTAAAAAGCAAAAATATTTTTATGCAGCCCCTCTCTTCACGAGAGCCTGCGTTTGAGATTATTATTTCCCATTTTTATCGCTGGGGGCGAGGATTTCGGACACTGGTCTATAATAGCAATAATAAAAAAAAGATGATGAAGATGAAGTGTAATACACCACAGCGATCAGAGTCAGCGCATTGTGAGTGCTCTTTCTTTGAGTGTTTAAAATTTATTTTTCTGTGCGTCTGTTTCCTTGCGCTGTGAAGTGTTAGTATGACTCAACAGCTCGCCCAAGCTCAAGCATTGCTATTCGCACTTGGCGGGCTAGACAATCCGGAAGCAAGACTCGACTGCAGCGCTGCTAGTTCTCGTGACCGCCACTGAGCCCACGTCGCATGGCGGAGCTGTGGAACTGAGCGTGCCCCAGTAACGTTGCTTTATAGACCCTTTCTTCAAGGGCGCCGCCATCTTGAATTGTCGTCATTTCCAGTATGTGCGAAAACATTGTTTTGTCGTCGCCACGCCAGCAGAAGACACTTAGGATATAAGCGCGACCGTCACATATTATCGTTTTGCCTCTCCCTTATTTTTTTTACTAGTTACAGGTTGAAACGTTTTAGTATTTTTTCGTCGCTTATACCCGATATGCCTATTAGGTGGCTGGGGACGAGAGTACACAAAAAAGGTCTATATACATGCATGGACGCGGCATAGGGAGCACACCAATCGGAGGTGCGTTTAATTGCGCTTTAATTCTTTCTTTTCCCTCCAGGATCCAATGTTGTATTATTGGAGTTCGATAGACCTCTTTGCTACATTAACCCGAGCACCAAAGGAGCATGCTGCGAGTGTATATGGTTACACGCGTTGCACGTGCTGGCACCTCCAGCCAGTAACTGTTCTAACGATAACTGCTTGTTTCAATCTTTCGAACTATCATCCCGCAGCCAGAGCGTGCGGCGCGTGAAAACATCTCTATCCTTACCTCACCTCTCTTTGCGTAGAAAATTGTCTCCTTTATGTCTTTTTCGCGAGACTTATCGGTCTGATCCCACACTTCGTGAAACATTATCTATAGAGCCATCTGACGTATCATCGCGAACAAATCACAAGTTAAAGGTCGGCATTCCTGATTGTAACACCTCCTCATTTAATGCCTCTTCTTCCCCAAACCTCGATAGATTGGAATCGCCTTCCCGCGCCCATTGTCAGAATAACTGATGCTGCTGATTTTAAAAATGCGGTTACAATTTTTTTGTTGTGCCTTAGCTATTGTTCCTATTTTTTTGCCTCCTTTCTTGTTATACTCATGTATTGTGTTTAAAACTTTTTTTTTGTAGTTCCTTCGGGCTTTGAGAGAAAAGAAATGAAATGAAAGGTGTGTTCAGGGTGTTTAAACAAAGGGCTTCTTGCACGCGCGTTCGTCAACGCCTTATTTGGGTTCCTTATTTTGAATCTTTTATACGGATAGGCGAGCGCGTGCCGCGCTTAGACCAACATTCCTTGCATTCTTGTTGATGCTCGGGCAATAGACCTTTTGCTATATTACCCAAGCATCAAGGAGAATGCAGGGATTGGTGTTCCACGCGCCGCACGTGCTGGCCTCAGCAGTAGTAACTTTTCTAAAGCAAATACCTAAAACAAATGGCATCTTGCACGCGCGTTCGTCAACGCTTTATTTGGGTTATTTACTTCGAATCTTTTATACGGGGAAGGCGTGCGCGTGTGGCGCGTGGAACACCAATCCCTGCATTCTCCTTGATGCTTGGGTAATATAGCAAATGGTCTATTTAGCGATAGGTCTATTGGCGACGTGCGCGATCAAAAGCGTCGCTGTGGTCGGCTTTCCGCGATTGGCCGAATGCTGACTATGACGTCAGCAAAGGAGTCTCATGGGCGGAAATAAGAGTACTGTACGAACTTCAATTTTGACGGTGTTTGCAGCGTTGGTTTCAGAGCGCAATGATTCCAAGCTTCCACCACGCTCATTTTAGAGACCATCGAACTTGTTGTTCGCAAGGCAATGACGTCACGAGAGGGAACCATAGGAGGGCGCCACCAAAACATCTCGCCGCTAATAGACATTTTGCTAAACTATTCAAGCATCAAGGACCGCGCGCGATTGCAGTTACATACGCTGGGCGTGCTGCCTTCTGCAGTGGTAGCTTTTCTGGAGCGAAACCAAAAACACACTTGCAGGGGCGTTTGTCGACGCTTTATTTCGGTCATTCGAATCTTTCATACAGATAAGGCCAGCGCGTGCAACGCGTCCGCCTAAGTTCCCAGCATTCTCCTCAATGCTCGAGTACTTTGGCAAAGTGTTTATTCGGTTCTCTCTATACTATACATAGCACGCGTTTGTTACGGCACCACGTCTTTCTGGGAAGCGTGTAACAAGCCTTTTAGAACGACTCATCGATAGTCAAAATAAACTGCGCATCGAGTTTGTGACCGCAAACATTAAAAACCCGAGACCAGCAAATAAAAAAAAATAAAAAAAGAAATGTATTCACACACACACACATACAAAAGAAGCTTAGGCATCCGCAAACTTTCGTGACGTGACACCTTGACGTCAGATCGTCACGTGATGTGGTCATATGACGTGACGTGCAAAGTAAGCTTCCCCCCGCTAAATTTTACGTACCCCCCCCCCAAGAAAAAAAAAAAGAAGAAACTTATCGTGTTTCTAAAGGGACGGACACACGTACATATCGTTTAATGGCCCCTTAGACGTTCTGCTCGTACGTCATGCAAAAGACACGGTTTAAAGACGTGATGACAGACGTATATCTGCGGTGACGCCTCAGACTCCAGACTGTCTTTTGTAGGGTGTATAAGCAGTGCGACCGAGGCTTTGAAGACGGTATCAGTGCACTGTCTTTTAAAGTAAATTGCGTTTTTTTTGTGTGTGTGTGTGTGTTTTTTTTTTTTGGGGGGGGGAGGGGGGCGGTTGGGTTAAATTTTTATATTGATATAATTCACAGCCGGACGCAACGTTTCGGAGGCGGAGCTTACATCCTTTACTTCCCGCTAAATTTAGCGGATAAGTGTATACGACGGGGTGTCACGTGGTACCTGTGAACGTATTCTACGTTTACGGGAGTTTGACGGAAGCATTATAGGCATTATTTCCTTTTAATGTGTGTGTTCTTTCTTCTTCCTTAATCCCAAGCTTTCGTCGTGTTTTGTTGTGGTCGTATCGCGATCTTAAGAACTGTCGCGTGCTGTGCTACGAATCATTAAAGCGGCAAGAAACCCCGATCTGCGATACCACGAGCTGCCGTCCAAAGAAAGACTATAAATGAATAGACCGATCTCACCAGCCAGTTTGACTACGCCACCGCTGCCGCGATGCATCGAGGGAACTTTAGTCTTTCTGCACGTGCGACAACCTCGCTGGACCTCTGCGCGTGTGGAGGACGAGACAGCACGAGCCCTCTCGTGCATTGCCGTTTGCCTCCTGTGAACTAAAGTTATGGCGGCGCCACGCATGCGCCGAACGGCTTGGTGAGATAGGTCTATTGCTGCGCTATCTCGGAGTAAATGTTGTTTCGGATTAAAAAGATCAAAACAAAATTCTGTCAGCGTCAGATATTGATTTATCTTCTGTAGACATTACGCTTACTTTTCTTCTTTTTTTTTTTTGTAAAAAATGTTTGAACGTTTGAGGAATACCTTCGCACGGAGAAAATTAGTTCTTAAATTCTTCTAGTAACCGCCGCAGAAAAAAAAAAAAAAATGTATGCAGGTTAACAACAAAGCACGGAAACGGTGCCCGCGGCGTTCGTCTGTCCCTGTCACCTGGTCTGGTTTGCTCTTCTATCTTACATTTTTTTTAAAGCTAAATGTTTATGTTTATTGCTTCTTCGAATAATGTAGGGACAGTCAAAGAACTATCAAGAAGTTCTCTTTTTTTAATTATTTTTGCGGTAGTTTTGACGGTTGATAAGCGAGGCCCATATTGGAAAAGAAAATATGCAGTCGAGCCGGTTGGGAAACAGAAGTTTAAAACAAAGAAGAAAAAAAAACGGAAAACGGAGCATGAAGTGGTGTTGTTTTTAACTTTTCCGTCTTAGGGTTTATACACTCTATCAAGATTCATATATTGTGTGTTTCTTCCAGGTAAGAGTTTCGACAGAGGAGAATCGATTTTTAGCCCGACGGGCGCGCTATACGAAACGACTACGTGTTTTTATTTTTAGCTCGTATTTAGGTCGGGGAGTTTCACATCGCTGCGACGGTATTTTGAAGTGCTGACTTGCATAATCTAAGCAAAAAAAGAAAAAAGAAAAGCATGTTGCGCGAAAGTTTGGTGCATTATTCTGATACCTTTTTCATCTAGATGATGGGAGTTGCTTTCATTGCAGTTTTTTTTTCATTTATTTTGTACAGTATTTGGCGTATTTCTTTTTTTTTTTTTGTTATTTCCACATCACTAGGGTTTGACAGGTATGCCACTTGAATATGCTAAATACGTACTATAAATAACCGAAACGCGTTACCAACACTTGTTTCAACGTGAAAATCATCTGCATAATTTCCGCAGGGTGTTTCAGCGAAGGCTGTCAAATCGATCATGCGAAAAGCACACATCGTTCAAATGAAAGTTTCATGTCATATTGGTATCTGCCAAAGGGCCTATTTATGAAAATTAATAAAGTTAGGAATAATTAGGTTCTTAATTACGTAAAAGTAATTCACTTTTTATTTGGAAATTTTAAAGTTATTGTTTCCATTTAAATACTAATCTTAAAATTTAGCAGTGTTCACGAGAACGTCGCATCTTCCAAGGACCCGGCGCGGCACGTATACACCGATATTATTAACAATTTGCTGGGACGGACGATTTGAAAACGAAAGATACATCGATATATGTCTTTCATTTAAGAGAAATTTGTATAATATATTCTTCCAGACTGGCACCTAAAATGGCATCTACGCCAAATGACATTCAGTGTAAATGCCAGTCAGTAAGTGCCACACGGCTACTCGAACGATATTTGGGCCGAATGGCAGATTATTTATCCCAAATGTCATCCGAGTTGCCGCGTGACACTGGCTAAGTGGCGTTCACACTGAACGTAATTTTGTGTTAATTGCATTTTAGGTGCCCGTCTCGCGGACGAATAAGCTCGCAGATATCTTCATATCTGCGAACTTATCATTACATTTTTTTTCTTTTCTTCATTACTTTATACTTACGAAAGGGTGTGCGATTCAATTGAAATCATAATAAGAGCCGTGCCGAGTTGACTTCATTCTGGGGATTTAATTCATTTATCTTCCAGAAATCCTCGAAATTCTATTGGACGCGTGCGTGTCTATTTACGTCGGCGTTTCTTCTCGCCAAACACCGGAAGCCAAGCCTATAATCTGAGCACTTTAACGGAACGCTGGCGCCCCTTATTCAACAAATGTGTCTTCCTTTTCTTTTTCTTTTTTTTTCTCGCGGCACAGTTCCCGTTGTACCGCTTTCTCCAATGTGCGCAATCTTGTAGGAGTTGAGCCCTAAGCTGACAGTGCGGTGAGAGCTACGCACTCGCCTGACCAATCATCGGCCTCCCTTTCATCACCCGACCCCGCGCTCCCGTGGCTTGAGTAACGGCGGGAGCGTAACCACGTGGTAAAAGGCAAGGCACGTGACTAATCGACCGAGCACGTGTAGCTTTCACCGCGCTGTCATCTAAGGGGCGAGTGGAGTATCTCTATAGCTTATGCACGGAGTCGAGCACCCTGCTGAATACTAAGTTTTCGCGCCGTGCGAAGAGACTCGCTGCTGCTCAGCCTCCCCGACTTATATGCAGTCGGACGGACGTCGACGAGTCGAAAATGTATTCGTGTTTCCTGCGTCGCGAAATTGAATCGCTGCGCGCGTTTTTCGCTAATCCCCCGCCGGCGGAATGGGACGGCGCGTTAACGACATCTCGGCGAGTTGCGAAATTCCGGCAGACAGAGAGGTATACTAGCGCTAAACTTGGAATGACGCTTATATCTCTAGGTGAGGATCTATAAGTTCGAGCTTCCGAGCTCAGGTGTGTCGATCTGCGAGAACGCGGGATTTGCCTTAGGCTTAGGGTGATTTGAGGAACGAGGGCAATATGCCGGTTTGTAGCGAGTTTTAGAGATCGTGCCGATGACTCCGATAGTGACACCCGATACTCCGCCGACGCCTTTGCGCATGCGTCGTATCGTTATCGCATGTTTGCTGTATGAGGGGAAAGGGGAGAGGAGGTCCAAGCAAAATGGAAAATTTGGGGGGGGGGGAACTGGGTCCCCCCCTGGTTACGTGCCCGGGGTGCCTACATGTCTGCAAAAGCGCGCGTGTGTATGAAGGCACTCTAATATACCTGGCAAGCTTGCAATTGCGCGCGCTGTCCACACGAGCGACACGCGTTTGGCGGCCAAAAGATCTAGCTGCGTGTGACGTAACGACTGGTCGGAGGGTTTTCGTGTTTTCTCGCGCTTAGTTGCATCTTCGGGGAAAACGAACGTGATATTTAGATTCACGGGATACAAATAGTCTAAAATTCGCCTCTAATTCGTTCCTTTTTCTCAAGAACCTCTCCAGTTTTTTTAAAGGGCCATTGAAAAGAACATATTTTTTTTAACTGTTTCGTTGGGACACGCGTGATTTAGTCGGTAGCCACCTCCTTTCCACTTGTTTTTCTCTCGGCATTTCGGCCGCGTGGAGGAGAGGGGATTGGCTTCGCCTTCACGTTGAGGTGGAAAGAGCGAAATACCATCTCGTTGAGCGAATGACCATTCCGTGACGTCTGGACTTGCGCGCAGAACTTGAATAAATCTCTCGCCGTCAATATTGCTCCGACAAATTTTTCTCGCGTAAATTTTATTCTTACACGCGTGTCCCAACGAAACTACTAAAAAAAGAAGTTTTTTGGGTTTTTTTAAAGTGTAAACGGAGTATACTCGAAGGCGATTCCCCTTCGCGTGATGCATCGCTTCAATCGGAATGAATACATTTGATCGTGTTCCACCTAGCCAGCGTGCTCGTTACAAGGGACTACGGAACACGTTGAAGCGTGAATACAGCGGATGCGTAATAGGTATCCTCCTTGACGCAGAGGAGCCACCTGTGCCTTCGGGTATACACAGCGCCGACCCCTGGGGCGGTTTGCTCACCTTGCGGCCGCGGCTGCGGCTGCGGCCAAGAGGGATTTTTATGTCACGTGACCATCTTCATGGGGACAACGGAGTACCTAGCGTCCCGGCCTAATGGCGGAGAAATCCGTATCGCTTCAAGCACAAAGCCTAATTTCGCTCGCAGAAACTGTCTGCAGGGACTTTCAACTGGAGTCCAATTGACCGCCCCTTTATACTGAAGAAGCGGCGGGTAAAGTTACGGCCAGGGAGGGTAAATATGAGGCAAAATAAAGAAAAAACCACGCGAGATAAAAGCGGTGGCAGTATATTTATATACCCTCGCCAGCGCCGGCGGCTCGCGCCTCCTCTTGTGGTCGAGAGGTTAGAGTGCCGGCACTTGGCGTCGCGGCGTGAAAGTCCCGGGTTCAAATCGCGCCGGAAACTCTTTTTTTTCTCTGCTTGTTTTTGATTGCATTCACACTAAGAATGTACACAAGGCCATATGAGCTTTACAAAATTATTGGGCGGGTACTTCTGACTCACCAGTTCGTTGTTCTTGACCTCGGAAGAGCGCATACATGTCTCTGGCTTTCTTTACCAACTTCCGCCATGCCTCCTGCGGCTGCCGTGCACTCCGCGGAAAGCTTATGTTGTTGACAAATCTTCCCATGCCTGTCTCTTCGTGCGCCAGGTAACTGTGCTGCTGAATTTCTCTAGAATTTGTTGTTTTCGTTCTCTAATTGCTCTAATTAATTCCATTTGTTGATCCAAAGTCATTTTAGGTGTTTGCGTTCGAGAGATGGTTTGCGATGTCGACGCCTGACTCATTTTTGCATTCGGTTGTGATCGTCTGCTATCCATACTAAAAATTCAACACGTAATGTGTTAATATTACAAAACGATTGCCACAGCGAGATGTAAAGAGTAAAAATATAACTTTATCACATTCCATGCAAGTAAAAGTATATCTTTTATTTCGGTTTTACGACTTTCTCAGACGTTTGACTTGTTGCCTTGCCTGTAGGATTTCGCTCAATCAATGCATCCACGGCTGCTATTTTTTTCGTGTGTGTTTATTTCGTAGAATCTTTTTTTTTATTAATTGACACGACTGCGGTGTGTATTAGTACAAAATAGGCGCCTCCTGTTATTGAAAAGAGTCGTAGCAAGAGCGTTGTATATTTAAAAACACATAAAATAGTAGTTGCTGGGAAATGACGCTTGTTTCGGCCCCGTTTGTGTGAAAGTCATAACGATGCTGTAATCTTGGTGTCCTTTTAATGAACATTATGAAACGTTCGTATTTGCGCGTTAACTTGGCTTGATCTTGGTTTCCTTTTAATTAACATTATGAAACGATTGTAGAAGCGCGTTAACTTGGCTTACCGTAACCTTTTTTTCCCCCGGTTTGTCAGCCGAACAAGTGGGGCAAACAGTAAAATATCGTGTAAGGCGCTGTAGTCCTAGTGGATGATTAGTAAAAAACGATCACACTTAAAAAACAAAACACACTCGCAGAATAAAAAACAAAGTTTCCGCCGAGATTTGAACCCTGAACTTTCACGCCGCGACGGCAAATCCCGGCGCTCAAACCGCTCGGCTGCTACAAACGCTGTTCGGACCGGCGCTGGCACAGATATATAATACACAACCACAGCTTTCGTGTTGAGTGAGTTTTTTTTTTATTTTGGCTTATATTTACCTTCCTGGCCGTAACTTTACCTGCCGCTCCTAAAGTATGATGGGGCGGTTAATTGGACTTCAGTTGAAAGCCTCTGCAGTCAGTTTCTGCGAGCGAAATTAGACTTTTGTACTCGAAGCGGCACGGACTTCTCTGCCATTAGGGCAAGGACGCTAGGTACTTCCTTGTCCCCATGGAGCTGGTCACGTGACATAAAATCCCTCTTGGCCGCAGCCGCAGCCGCGGCCGGCAAGGTAGCAAACCGGCCCTGGGGATCGAACGAAGGGAAATGAGGTTCGATGTGAGCGGGGTTAATGGGCGCCTTTGAGTCTCGTCAGTCTTACGCCTTATGTCAAAGCCACCTAGAAGGCAAGGCGTGCGCGCGTCTTTCCTCCCCAAGCGTCATCGCCAGTGGCTCCCTTCAAGCAGCGCCGCCTAGTGTGCGTCAGCGTCACCGCAAAGTTCGTCTGCTTTCCTGCACAGGGGTTGCGATGATGTCAGAACGCCGAGCTCTTATTGGCTGACTTGGTGGGCAGACCTCAAGGCATCTAGTATTGAGGTCTACCCACTATCCTTTCAATCAAAGCCAATCGGAGCTCGGCGTCGTTTCGACGTCACCGCAAAACCCCTGCGCAAGCAGCAGACGACTTGCTGTCCCCCTAGTATAGCGTCTCCAGGACGAACAGCGAGGCTATGGCATTGCGGTGACGACAAGAGGGCGCTTTTACCGCTTTGCGGCAACTGTCGTCGAGCTGTGGCGTGTTGACCTCTTGATGCGGGTCGAGGTTCCACTATCGATGACGTCATACGCAGGCCTGGATCTTCTGTGTGATATAGACCGACACGCTGTTTATAAACAAGCCCGCGTTTGCCCACACCAGGTGTGGGCACTGCGCGTGCGCAGAAACCGAATTCGCGTGAAGTGATGCGTCTGCGCATGCGGCAGTGCCGTCGACAGCGTCACCGCAGCTGCGTGACGTCACGGCCGCGTGTTGGTCTATAGCAGGGGTGGCCAAACCGCGGCTCGCGAGCCGCATGCGGCTCTTTGCTGGTCCAAGTGCGGCTCGCGGAGCCCTCGTAAGAGGACCCCCCCCCCCCCCCCGCCTCTTTCTGCGTTTCCCCAGGAAAAAAGAAAGGATTTCAGGCAGAGCAAAGTACGGCTCGCGGTTTGGCAGCCTTGTACCCCCATACGTACTCGTCGTACAGCCTGGTGCACTCATGCGTACAGTCAGACTCTGAACAAAATTTTAATTTGCCCCCCCCCCCCCCCGCGGCTCTTAGAAGTTTCGTGGTTTCGTTTGCGGCTCTGAGGCCGGGTCAGCCTGGCCACCCCTGGTCTATAGCGGTGCATCCACGACGGCCAGAACGGTTCTTGAGCGACTCGGACTAGGATCGTCGTCCTTTTATGCTCCGCTTTAGGCCTGTCCAAACAGGCTACTACAAACCACACGACTCCTGCAAAAGTCGTCAAAATTGAACCGTCCGGCAGTCGTCGGTCGAATGTCTGTTTGGACACCGGCCGAGCCAAATTCACGACTTGCCTCCTCGCCTCCTCCACTTGTCGTTGACGTCGGTGCTCGTCAGACTTGACGTCACACGCCACCTGCCAATGGTATGCCTGATGCCTGTCTATCTCCCGCGGATCACGAAGTCGCCGACCTTGCTACCGCCGTCACCTCGGCAGGAAGGCCAAAGAGGTCCGGCTTCGGATGGATTTGGGAGATTCCTTCGTCGAAGCGCGCGTTTCGGCCGCCTCGGCTCAGCTTTTTTCGTCAAAATCCACGCTCGTAGCTCGAAAAAAATTAATAAAGTGCAGTGCGCAAAGGGAGACTTTTAGTTGTATGTAGAAACACTGAGAACTTAAGAATATAGCATTTATTTTATTAAATTTCAAACCAACCACGTTTGTTTGTCTATACGAGGTACGTTAGGAACAAGAGCCGCGGGAATCCGATCCAATCCACAGAACTGCTGGACGATGACACGACCTTGGACACGACGCGCGCTCGCCTGGCTTGCCCCCTCACACTCGAGTCTTCCCTTTCCCGTTTTCGGGACTTCCAAAGCGGCGGAGGCCTTGAGCGATTGACCGACAGCCAAGACGTGTGACTCTCCGGACCCACGTGATGAGCAGAGCAAGGCCGCCGTGGAGGAAGCGAGGGGAGATTTAGCGGGGGACGCTTCCCCGGCAGCTTTGACGGGAGGAAGTTTCCCTCCGACGGCCGGAAGCGCAGCGCAGCAACGACTTGCAGGAGTCGTGAGTGTTGTAGTATCCTGTTTGGACACCCCTGCGCTTCCGGCCGTCGGAGGGAAACTTCCTCCCGTCAAAGCTGCCGGGGAAGCGTCCCCCCGCTAAATCTCCCCTCGCTTCCTCCACGGCGGCCTTGCTCTGCTCATCACGTGGGTCCGGAGAGCCACTCACACGCCCTTGGCTGTCGGTCAATCGCTCAAGGCCTCCGCCGCTTTGGAAGTCCCGAAAACGGGAAAGGGAAGACTCGAGTGTGAGGGGGCAAGCCAGGCGAGCGCGCGTCGTGTCCAAGGTCGTGTCATCGTCCAGCAGTTCTGTGGATTGGATCGGATTCCCGCGGCTCTTGTTCCTAACGTACCTCGTATAGACAAACAAACGTGGTTGGTTTGAAATTTAATAAAATAAATGCTATATTCTTAAGTTCTCAGTGTTTCTACATACAACTAAAAGTCTCCCTTTTGCGCACTGCACTTTATTAATTTTTTTCGAGCTACGAGCGTGGATTTTGACGAAAAAAAGCTGAGCCGAGGCGGCCGAAACGCGCGCTTCGACGAAGGAATCTCCCAAATCCATCCGAAGCCGGACCTCTTTGGCCTTCCTGCCGAGGTGACGGCGGTAGCAAGGTCGGCGACTTCGTGAGCCGCGGGAGATAGACAGGCATCAGGCATACCATTGGCAGGTGGCGTGTGACGTCAAGTCTGACGAGCACCGACGTCAACGACAAGTGGAGGAGGCGAGGAGGCAAGTCGTGAATTTGGCTTGGCCGGTGTCCAAACAGACATTCGACCGACGACTGCCGGACGGTTCAATTTTGACGACTTTTGCAGGAGTCGTGTGGTTTGTAGTAGCCTGTTTGGACAGGCCTTTAGACGTGTGATGTGGACCGCGGAGGACCCTACGAGCTATCGAAGCCAACTTAACGCCGCGTGAGTGTCACGTGACCTTGGGGAGGGTGGCATCAACGTGCGGACCGCGGAGTCACGTGATACATTCGTAGCGTTGGATTGGTCGGGACGGCTCGTCGGTCCGTCGTAAGGTGATACAGGGTGTGTAGCCTGTGTGTACATACCACCGAAAGCCAACTATCGGGAGCCGACAATGTACAACTGACTATCGATAGTGGCATCGATAGTTGACTAGCGGCAGTTGACTATCGATAGCTGACTATCGATAGTTAACTAACGGTAGTTAGACTAGCGGTAGTTGGATATAAACGTTTTGCACAAGGGCGCCGCCATCTTGAATGTCGTCACTTCCAGTATGGGCGAAAATATTGTTTTGCCGTCGCTTTACGCCAACAGAAGAGATTCAGTATATAAGTGAATTGCCGTCATCCATTTTCGTTTTGCCTCACCTCTATTTTTAATGCGTTAGCATTAGAACTCTCGTCTTGACGAAAACCCGGCGGTGTCTTTCGTTTATCATGTGTCGCGTTCGACGCTCCCAATGGTCCGAAGCGCTGACATGAGCACGCGTCAATTTCTCCTTCTCTCGCCGGCGCTGACAAACTGACAGGCACCGCCGGGTTTCGGTCAAAACGAGCCCTTTCGTTTTCGGCAAAGTCACGCGCACATCTGGCGCGGAGCCAGAAAGGAGGAGGCGCCGCGCAACACCTTCTAGATTACAAAGCCGTAGTGCTGAATGAGATGGCTTAATCAGAGAAGGCCATCGCCGGACACGGGTTGAATATGAGTGCTGCGTCAGCGCTCAGCTTCAAGTCAAGTTTGAGCCGAACTTTGACGCAATCGTCGTGTCCAATCTGTGCCCAGCGTTGGCCTTCTCTGATGACGCCATCTCATTCAGCACTACTGCTTTGTTATCTAAGAGGTGTTGCGCCGCGGCGTGGTGGAATGCGGGCGTGCTCAGCTGCCGCTCTGCTGTCGCCGGTTGTTCTTCGCTCTGGGTTTCCATAGTAGCGGTGCGCGGGCTGTGATGTTTGTAGTTAAAACGATGGATGGCGGTTCCTTCCACGAGTGGTACGGATGTGGTTCTTTCCACGAGTGATATGGATGACCGTATGCAAGGACGTCGACGTACTCTGACAGTCAGAGTACAAAAAAGGGGGCAAAAGAGTTGCAGGCACATCCATTGGTGGATTCTTGGGGAATCATTTAGCATGGCCCTTAAGAAACTCCACACGTCCCCCTTTGGGAAATGATAACACTAACCCCGTTACGGGGCCAAAAGAGCCAGCAAAAAGATAGAAAGCCAAAATAGAAAAGTGAAGGGTTCAGCGTTAGCGTTTTCCAAAGGGGGACCTGTGCGGCGTTTCCGAAGAATCCACCAATGGATCTTTCTGTAATTTTTTATTTATATTAGCAAGTTGAAAGGTTTATTCTTTTTCTACGCTCCCTCAGTTTCTCAACGCATAGGCTACCAAGACCAGCAATCTTGACGGTGAGGAATGCACATTGCGAAAGCTTTTTAACAGCTTGCCCCGAGCTCGCGCTCAGCAGCTACTGACTCGGCTGTGGCCACCAGGGAAAACACCCTAGTGTATACTCTGCGATCGTGGTCTGTCATGTATGGGCATGTCGAGCGAGAGACTCAGATGCCTGCTGCGGATGAATTAAGGAAAACTGACATAAACGGGGCTATGGACTTCCCGTATTACACCCCAAGAGAGAAACGATCACTAATAAAAATCTTGTAATGGGTAGCGCGCCATGATACCGAATCTCCGCTGTGGAGACATCATCTTTTCTACAAGGAACAGAACATCCCGATGTGATTATATGTGGCTCTTGGCGTTTTAACCGCACCGAAGAGCAGATGACGCCGGGTTATTGCATACACGATCAGGCTCGCCGAAGTGATTACGTGCTGGAGCCGCCGGGTTATGATTCCAAGGTCGTTGGGAGGGGAAAATCAAAAACAAAATAAAAGAACATCGACGCTTCGACTGAGTCTGACGTGGTCCCTTGGGTAGCGCGCTGCTTCGACCGCTTTCAATGCTCCGATGGACTGCAGCGGACCCTGCGACCCATCGAACCCAATCCATTGCTGCGTCAGTGTCACGTGACCTTTGGAAGGGGCGCAGCAGTTCCGCCTAGAAGTCAAGGCTCGACGCCAACGTTGTGGATCCGCAACCTGACCCAAGCGGCAAACACGCCGAACCTTTATTTATTTATTTATTTGTAATACCTTACAGACTCGTTGAAAGCGTTCGTACGCCGTAAAACGGCAGACGCACTCGTTGA
>JAZHYW010040498.1:0-15656 GCA_037355805.1 Ixodes ricinus | reverse complement strand
AGCATACTTCGTTCAGTTACCGTATTGCTCTTTAACGGAACACTGGCGCTTCCCCTTATTCAGAAGGTGTCAATATTCCCCTTTTCTTTTTATTTTTTCTTCTCCGCCTTTGGTTCCACGTTGTATCGCTTTCTCAACGTGGGCAATCTTGTAGGAGTTTAGGCCCTAAGCTGACGGTGCGGTGGGGCTGCGCACAGCAACCTGACCAATCAATGACCTCCGCTTTCATCACCCGACCCCGCGCTCCCCGTCGCGTGAGTATTGCGGGAGCGTAGCCACGTGTTAATTTTAAGGCAGACACGTGACTGGTTCAACGAGCACGTGCCCAGCTTTCACCGCTTTCATCAGGGGCGGGGGCGAATTATCTCTATAATATGCGCAGGAGTCAGAGCACCCTGCTGAATACTAAGTTCATCACCTGGCGCGGGGATAAACAACATCGCTCACGACTTATATGCGGTCGGACGGACATCGACAAGTCGAAAAATATATTCGTGTCTCCATAGCCGCGAAATTTAATCGCGCGCGTTTTGTAATCCCCGCCAGCGAATGGGACGCGTGCTGTGGCTTTATCTCGGCGAGTTGCAAATTCCGGCAACGAACGGTATACGCGCTAACGCAGGTAGCCTTATCTCACCTGGGTGAGGATCTATAGGATTCAGGCTGACTCAGGTGCTGAAAGCGGGCTTTACCCAGCTGGCGGTGGTTGAGGACTCTCCGAACAACAGGGGCAATCTGCCGGATACGCTTAGCGAGTTTTGGAGATCGTGCCGATGACCTCGATAGCGACACCGATGCCTCCGCCGACGCCTTTACGCATGCGTCATGTCGTTATCGCAGCCATGCTGCATGAGGGGAAGGAGGAGGTCAAAGCAAATGGAGAAGATCGCAGGGGGGGGGGCAAACCCCCCTTCCCCCATACCCATACTGGGGTGCATGCACATGTCTGCAAAGCGCGTGTGTATGAAGGCACTCTAATATACCTGGCGGCTGCAATTGCACGCGCTGTCCACACGAGCGATCACGCGTTTGGCGGCCGAAAGATCTAGTCGCGTGTGACGGCAACAGCCTGCGTCGGAGGGCTTCGTCGTGCTTTCTCGCGTCATGGTGCACCTTCGGGAAAAGCAGACCTGATCTTCAGATTCACGGAATATAAATGCTCTAAAATTCGCCTCTAATTCGCTGTGCTTTCTCAAGAGCCTCTCCAGTTTTTTTTTTTGTAAAGGGCCACTGAAAAGAAAATTTTTTTTAAGTTCGTCTTGTTGGGACACACGCGCGTTAAAAAAAAAATAATTAAATTTTGCGCGAATTTTTTTTATATAATTTTTAGAGCAGTTATTAACGCCGCGAGACGTGATTTAGTCGGTAGTCACCTCCTTTCCGCTTGTTTTTCTCTCGGCGTTTCCGGCCGCGTGGAGGAGAGGGGGATTCAGGCTTCGCCTTCACGTTGAGGTGGAAAGAGCGAATAACCATCTCGTTGAGCGAGATGACCATTCCGTGAGCGTCTGGACTTGCGCGCAGAATTTCGAATAAATCTCGCGCCGTCAATATTGCTCCGAAAATTTTTCTCGCGTAAATTATTCTTGACACGCGTGTCCCAACCAAACTATTAACAAAGTTTTTTTTTAGGTTTTTTTTTAAGTGTAACTTGAGGTATAGATCTTTTTCGCTAACGGCGCTGCCATCTTGGGAATTGCTGGCACCGGCGCCTGCCGTCTTGCGGCTTAGAAAAAGAAATACCGGCTAGTTCTGGCAGCACCAGCTATCTGGTGTGGGCGACGGTGTGGGTATGGGGGGAACTTGGCTGAGACTTGGCTATGAGCGGGCTGCAATACCTTGGTTGGAGCTTGTCCGGTAAAATCCAGCTGGCTACTCACAGGCCATCACCTTGCCTCATCCAGAGAACGAGGACGAAGACGGTGGGGTGTTTTGATTAAGTTTCCACAGCTGAAGTATATGTGAGCAGTTGAATGTATGTCTATGCAGGTAAGCCTTTCGGTACCTTTGGTAGCTCCATATTGGGTGGTGGCATGTGGGCTTTCTCATACCATGGGAGTTTGCAGTGATAACCTAATTGGACCACCTGCGCCGGAGGGTTAAAATCGGTCCTCTTGTCGCAGGCGAAGTGGTCCGTGAGCGGAAAGCAAGCATGACGTTGAGGTCGCCAGCAAATCTCTCGCGATTCAAGCTCGCAATCGGCTGACTTCATAAATAAAGATTCTTGGGGAAAATGCGAAGCTCGATAACATTGCCGCCACACTCGCGCTGCAGCTTCTAGCATGCTCATGGCACACTTTCTGCTATTGTTCTCATGCTTTTTAAAATTATTTATCTATCCGACGACCACGCGAGTGGTAGCCAGACAAACGATAGATTTTCGGAAATTGCGGCACGGTAAAAAAGAAGCACTCAAGGAACTAACTCATGCACGATGTCCGTTTTTAAGCCTTTTCGCCCATACCCTGGCGGTTGAGTACCCTGTGTCAGCGGGCAATCCAAAAATACACCAGGTCGAGGGTACGTCAGTTACTTTTGGCTGGTACGAGGTTATGCGAAACAGGTCTATAGTCGGAAGGCGATTTCCCTTCGCGTGATGCATTGCTTCAATCGGAATGAGATACAGCTGATCGTGTTCCCTACCAGATACGTTTCACCTTATGTCGTACCGCAGGAAAGCCTACAAGCGCGAAGCTCCTTGCTTTGGGGCACATCTCGGCGGCACAAGCTCTCGTGACTTAAGAGCGGCTGCCAACGCTTATGAAGCTCGCGCTTCTAGCCTTCGCTGCGGTACAGCGCGAGGTGAAGCGAAGTATAGCCAGCGTGTCCCGTTACGAGGGACCGCATCAACACGTTGAAGCGTCAGTACTGGCGGATGCGTAATACGTATCCTCCTTGACGCAGAGGAGCCACGCAGCGCCTTCGGTATGCCACAGCGCCGTATCCCCTGGGGATCGAACGAAGGGAAATGAGGGTCGATGTGAGCAAGGTTAATGAAGCGCCTTCGAGTCTCGTCAGTCACCTGCTGCCTTATGTCAAAGCCACCTAGAAGGCAAGGCGTGCGTCTTTCCTCCCCCAAGCGTCATCGCCAGTGGCTCCCTTCAAGACGGTCCCGCCTATGAGTGTGCGTCAGCGCTCACCGCAAACGCGTCTATATGCTGGAGTGCTGCGTTCGATCTGCTTTCCCGTGCAGGGGTTGCGATGATGTCAGAACGCCGAGCTACTTATTGGCTGACTGAAAAATGCAGTGGGACAGACCTCTTTAGACATGTACGTAACGCGTTACTGGTAACGAGTTACTTCATAGTTACTATTGTAGGTAACGGGTAACGTATTTAGTTACTTTTCTGAAAAGGACGAGTAACGTATTTGGTTATTTGCAGGCCAAGTAACGGTAACGGTATCTCGTTACTTTGCGATGCGTGCGTGTACAACACCGCTTAAACGGCCTTGTTTTATTCTAACCTGGTCTGCGTCTATTGCGAGAACGGTATACGTGGGCAACCTGAAGTAGAAAATTAAGCAGTGTGGCCGTGCAGCTGGAACGTCAGTGGAACAGTTCGACTGACGTGTCAGCGATAAACGTTGCTGCCTGAACTCTGTAGCTGGGAATGTCCTTCGCCCAGCGAGCACAATCAGGTGCGTTGGTTGAACTTTCTAGAACCGGGTCCGGACCGAATGTAAACCGGAGGCTGCGAACACGGAAAGGCACGAATCCATACCCGCTGTCCCCAATGAAGGCGCAGTTCCAAAGATTCACCAGGTCTTCCTGAAGCACAGCACAGCCGTTCGCTTCGAGCGCGTCAGTGAACGACTCTTCAGCGTCGCCGGAGATGTATTCTGGGAAGCGGGGAAACATAACTGATGAAAACTTCGAGAGGCAGCTACTGCTTAATTGCAACGACTACTAAAAAGCAATAAGCCAGTAAACAAAACATGTTGTGTATTCGTCGTCAAAGTAACGTGAAAGGTAACTCGATTGCTTGCGAGGTAGCTCACGCGTTCCTGCTTGAGAATCGGTAACAGAGTAACGGATCTAGTTGCTTTTTGAGCGAGTAATGAGTAACGGTGTTTGGTTACTTTGTTGGGTAACTGTCGTACATGTCTGTGTAGACATCAAGGCATCCAGCGCTGAGGTCTACCCACTGTCACTTTCAATCAAAGCCAATCAGAGCTCGGCGTCGTTCTGACGTCTGCACGCAAACCTCCTGCGCAAGAAGCAGACGACTTGCTGTCACGCATAGCATAGCGTACTCAGGACGAACAGCGAGGCTATGGCATCGCAGCAGCGACGACAAGAGGGCGCGTTTACCGCTTGGCGGCGACTGTCGTCGGGCTGTGGCGTGCTGGCCGCTTGATGCGGGTCGGGAGTTCCACTATCGATGACGTCCTACGCTGGGCCTTGATCTTCTGTGTGATATAGCTTATTCTCGCTCGCTCGAGACGGTGCATCCGCGACGGCCAGAACGGTTCTTGAGCGACTCGGACCAGGATCGTCGTCGCTTACATACTCCGCTTTAGACGTGTGATGTGGACCGCGGAGGACCCTACGAGCTATCGAAGCCAACTTAACGCCGCGTGAGTGTCACGTGACCTTGGGGAGGGTGGCATCAACGTGCGGACCGCGGAGTCACGTGATACATTCGTAGCGTTGGATTGGTCGGGACGGCTCGTCGGTCCGTCGTAAGGTGATACAGAGTGTGTAGCCTGTGTGTACATACCACCGAAAGCCAACTATCGGGAGCCGACAATGGACAACTGACTATCGATAGTGGCATCGATAGTTGACTAGCGGCAGTTGACTATCGATAGCTGACTATCGATAGTTGACTAACGGTAGTTAGACTAGCGGTAGTTGGATATAAACGTTTTGCACAAGGGCGCCGCCATCTTGAATGTCGTCACTTCCAGTATGGGCGAAAATATTGTTTTGCCGTCGCTTTACGCCAACAGAAGAGATTCAGTATATAAGTGAATTGCCGTCATCCATTTTCGTTTTGCCTCACCTCTATTTTTAATGCGTTAGCATTAGAACTCTCGTCTTGACGAAAACCCGGCGGTGTCTTTCGTTTATCATGTGTCGCGTTCGACGCTCCCAATGGTCCGAAGCGCTGACATGAGCACGCGTCAATTTCTCCTTCTCTCGCCGGCGCTGACAAACTGACAGGCACCGCCGGGTTTCGGTCAAAACGAGCCCTTTCGTTTTCGGCAAAGTCACGCGCACATCTGGCGCGGAGCCAGAAAGGAGGAGGCGCCGCGCAACACCTTCTAGATTACAAAGCCGTAGTGCTGAATGAGATGGCTTAATCAGAGAAGGCCATCGCCGGACACGGGTTGAATATGAGTGCTGCGTCAGCGCTCAGCTTCAAGTCAAGTTTGAGCCGAACTTTGACGCAATCGTCGTGTCCAATCTGTGCCCAGCGTTGGCCTTCTCTGATGACGCCATCTCATTCAGCACTACTGCTTTGTTATCTAAGAGGTGTTGCGCCGCGGCGTGGTGGAATGCGGGCGTGCTCAGCTGCCGCTCTGCTGTCGCCGGTTGTTCTTCGCTCTGGGTTTCCATAGTAGCGGTGCGCGGGCTGTGATGTTTGTGGTAGTTAAAACGATGGATGGCGGTTCCTTCCACGAGTGGTACGGATGTGGTTCTTTCCACGAGTGATATGGATGACCGTATGCAAGGACGTCGACGTACTCTGACAGTCAGAGTACAAAAAAGGGGGCAAAAGAGTTGCAGGCACATCCATTGGTGGATTCTTGGGGAATCATTTAGGCATGGCCCTTAAGAAACTCCACACGTCCCCCTTTGGGAAATGATAACACTAACCCCGTTACGGGGCCAAAAAGAGCCAGCAAAAAGATAGAAAGCCAAAATAGAAAAGTGAAGGGTTCAGCGTTAGCGTTTTCCAAAGGGGGACCTGTGCGGCGTTTCCGAAGAATCCACCAATGGATCTTTCTGTAATTTTTTATTTATATTAGCAAGTTGAAAGGTTTTATTCTTTTTCTACGCTCCCTCAGTTTCTCAACGCATAGGCTACCAAGACCAGCAATCTTGACGGTGAGGAATGCACATTGCGAAAGCTTTTTAACAGCTTGCCCCGAGCTCGCGCTCAGCAGCTACTGACTCGGCTGTGGCCACCAGGGAAAATCACCCTAGTGTAGCTCTGCGATCGTGGTCTGTCATGTATGGGCATGTCGAGCGAGAGACTCAGATGCGTGCTGCGGATGAATTAAGGAAAACTGACATAAACGGGGCTACGGACTTCCCGTATTACACCCCAAGAGAGAAACGATCACTAATAAAAATCTTGTAATGGGTTGCGCGCCATGATACCGAATCTCCGCTGTGGAGACATCATCTTCTCTACAAGGAACAGAACATCCCGATGTGATTATATGTGGCTCTTGGCGTTTTAACCGCACCGAAGAGCAGATGACGCCGGGTTATTGCATACACGATCAGGCTCGCCGAAGTGATTACGTGCTGGAGCCGCCGGGTTATGATTCCAAGGTCGTTGGGAGGGGAAAATCAAAAACAAAATAAAAGAACATCGACGCTTCGACTGAGTCTGACGTGGTCCCTTGGGTAGCGCGCTGCTTCGACCGCTTTCAATGCTCCGATGGACTGCAGCGGACCCTGCGACCCATCGAACCCAATCCATTGCTGCGTAAGTGTCACGTGACCTTTGGAAGGGGCGCAGCAGTACCGCCTAGAAGTCAAGGCTCGACGCCAACGTTGTGGATCCGCAACCTGACCCAAGCGGCAAACACGCCGAACCTTTATTTATTTATTTATTTGTAATACCTTACAGACTCGTTGAAAGCGTTCGTACGCCGTAAAACGGCAGACGCACTCGTTGAGACGCTGACGCCAGTATGGGCGACGCTGTGTGGAACCGCTAGACATGATGTTTAAGAGGAAAAGGAGCAGGACTTTCGCCGCGTTGTCACGTGACACGATCACTGCGCTGGATTGGCTCGTAACGTCGCGCTGCAGTCCGCTGTAAGCTGGAACGGATTCGAGCGCTGTCCGTCCCCAAACTATTATGGGAGGAGGAGCGGGGGAGAAGGTGGGGGAGGGGGGGGACGAGGAAATAAAGAAGTGCGTGTACACACGCAACGCGCACGCAAGTTGCCTTGTTCCTCGACGCGGTTCGGTTTTCTCTCTTCTGTTTCTTGTTTGTTTTGTTTTTTGCGTTACCGCTCCCGAAGTGGACGAGATTGCTCGGGTGATTCGGCGCCTGTGATAGTGACACGCGGCCCGGTTTTGCTGTTTATTCTGCGCGAGGAAAGTGCGTGTGTCGGATGGGGAGGAAGGGGGAGGCTTCAGCTGTGGTTGCAGCTGTCTGGGAGGCGATATCGGCTTTGAGAGCGAATCCGGGTCGGATTGCTTTGCCGCGGCGGACGAGATCTGTCTGCTCGCTTTTTTTCCGTTATAGACCGCTTGCCTGTACCCCCCCCCTCCCTCTCCCTCTCTCTCTTTCTGTGGTTGTTGGGGACTTTGGATTGATTGATTGATTGATTCAGTTTTTATGGTGCAGATGCATCTACGGCTATGATGGGCCAATTTGATTTTCGTTTTTATTGGGACTTAAGGAACTATGAGGTAACGTCAGATTGAATAAGGACAAGGTGATATGTGGTCAGTCGAAAACGTTCTTATTTACAGCATCAAAAATTGTATTTAATTTTTATGACAGTGGTCTTCTCTGTAGAAGAAGAAGAGGAGCGAGGGCAGTACAGAAGATGAGGTGATGTACATGGAAGGAAAGGAATATACTCCGTTCCACCTTATGTTGTCCGAAGGAAAGAAGCGCGAGACAAACACGAGTGCGGCGTCAGCGCTCGGCTCGGACTCGTGTACGATCGTAGTGAGGACACGAGTTCCGACACGGGCTCCAGCCGGACTCGTGCCCGGCCTGTTGCCCGCGGTGGCCCCCGGTACGTAGTAGAAAATCCAGTCCCGCAGACGAAGATGGCGGATCGCGGAAGACAGGATTATCGCTGGGGATGTCGCGAACGTTCGTCGAAGCTCGAGGGCGAACGTCCCAAGTTTTGGCGAAATTCGACTCCTTGGTCAGTGTTGCCCGAATGTTACGTAAACTTTTAGAAATTCGGGAGACAGACAGTTGGTTTATTTCGTATTTCGTGAAATTATTAGCAAAGATTACGCAATCTTAAAGGGAACGTATGTGTACATCTAATGATGTCGTTAGTTTTCCTCCGGCAAATGGCGTCAGCTTGGCTTTGTTTTTAAATTTTGCTTTTTTGCGCATTTCGACTTCGGTCGAGCTTAGACTCGAAGTCAAACTCGACATCTCTAATTATAGCTCGTCGTGTCCTCTCTTCGACTTTCGTCGTAAAAGTACCGAGGCGAGTGTGGCCCGCGTAGTGTCGCTCGCACATTGGGGATGCGTGTTGTTTGATTGCTCCTCTAGGCGCTCGCGCAAACAACACTCCCTAAGCCTCTTGGGCCCTCCAGAGGAGAGCGCCTGTTTTCCTTGACAGTTACTTGACCCTCTCTCTCTCTCGGCCACGATTGGTTCTCGACGCGTGGACCTGTCACTGGCCGACGGGAACGACGCGTGCGATTTGGTCCGACGCGAGCTAATGAGAAAACCCGTTGGACGAACGAGGCGGGTGAACGAAAATGAAAGAGGAAAAAATGAAAAGGAAAAGACGAGCGGATTGCGTGTAAGAGATTGTGTCTACTGCGAAGTGTTTTCTTTAGATGGAAGTTCGAGGTTGCTGATTATGGCCGATTCACACGACGGACTGATCCGCGGACGGATTGATCACGTGACGACATGTCCGCGGATCGTCCGTCTCCAAGCGCATCCACACGAGGGACACGACGAGCAGACGCCAGCGAGGACGGACTGAACCTGTTCGCCACCCCACAGTGCCGCGAAACTCCAACATCGCACTGTGGCACCGTTGTCCAAGAGAGAAATCGACGTTTGCTACCGCGATAATAAATCGTATGCCGCTGTTACGTACAGATCGAGACAAAACACCGTGATAGGCTTCGCGCGAAGCGCCAGAAGCTTTACTGACCCAAAGCATGAGAGTGACACAGGCATGGTCCTGCTCGAGAAAGGTTCCGAGTGGAAGCGACGAAGTTCTGGGCTCGCGGAGGGGCGCTCGAAGATGCCTTCACGCACTCCGCGCTCGTGCACAACACTCAAGTTCACCACAGCCACAAGAGAGGTCTTGCTCGGTGAAATCCTGATTGGACGTGCAAGAATTATCGCGGCGTGCTAGACGAGTTTTGACGAGAGCTTCTTGACGCGGACCCGGAGGAGTACCGGAACCTGCGTCGCGTCAGCCAGACAAAGTTTCTGCAGTTTCTTTCACACGTGAAACCAAGAAACGCGCGACACACAACGATGCGCCATTTTTGTTTTCATCGCCAAGAAACAAAACAAAAAAAGAGAAAACGATGTGCCGTTGCCAGACTAAACGCTTTTCAAGTCGATCTCCCGCTTAAAGTCCGCGAGTGAAAAAGGCGCTCGACTTTATCAGTCCGCGCGTCCGCGGACGAGGCGCGGTTCGCAGGAATCGGTGACGTGCCGGTCACGTGGTACACGGTCCGCGGACGAAAATCGCGATTCGGTCCGTCGTGTGAATCGGCTATTAACGGCAGACTGGCCTCACCATCTTTGGGTTGTTTGGTGACGCTGTAGGTTATGCATGCGAGCTAACAGAAGGGAAGCGAGCCTCGCGCTGATGCAGCCCACGAGCGGACGTCCTCAATGGTTAGTTGGTTGGTCCGAGATAAAGGCGACACCGAATCACGAGGGAACGAAAAAAGGCTGATCGAGGTGGACTGGCTTCTGGCGACATTTCTGCAGGAGACGTGCGGACAAGCGTGGTCAAGCACAAATAAAAAAAAGGAAGAAAAAAACTTTTCGGGGTTAGTTTTTCTATCTTGTAGTTGGAAAAAGAAAATATGCCCGTATGAGGTTTTGCGCTAACCCAGAAAGTTATTCTGTCGTCGCCCAAGAGAATTACCGACGTGGCTGGTTATATTGAACTAAACTAGAAACAACCGAAGGGGAAGTAACACAAGCCGGCACGACCGTGCGGGCGCCTGTAGAGTCCAAAGAATGTTACGGGAGTTCTAGGCGCTCGAGAGCCTCTCCGCAGTCCCCTACGCGATCCGGAACAGACCGAGACTAGCGGTGCGCACGAGCAGTTGTGGTGGCGTCTTCGTTGCGGAGAGTGTGGCGGGGGAGCCAAGGCGGCCTACGACATAAGTTCTCGTTGGGGTGGGGTGAGGCGCATAGCTGTCGGTAGTCCTCTCAGATTTGGTCCTCTCCCCGTTCGCGGCTGGTCACTTGAATGGCGAGGCAGTGGCACAACCACTTGACGGTTAAATCAATTAATTAAAATACAACCGTTTTTTTTTTTGCGCACTATTGAAGTTGTCGTTCGCACCAGTGGATAATCCTTGCCGTGGCGACACAAGTAGGAACCAAAAGAGAACGCCCCCAGAACATCTCTTCAACGTTCTCCAAGAGAGGGTTGGATGGCGCTTTCTTTCTTTCTCTGTCTCGGAGGCAGCTAATTAAAAGGGCACGGCCAGCCTCGATAATCGGGTTGCGAAAACAAGACGGTTTTGCCGCCTCGCTCTCTGCTCGCTCGCATTCGGCTCGGTGCCGCCTGTTTTTTTAATCGACGCCGATGGCAATCAGTCGCTCGGCGTGCGCCGACACCGAATGACGGGATTGAGGTCGCCCGCCAGCGGAATTCGAAACCGACGAAAAGGGCCGGCGAGAATAGAAAGCCGGCGCCTCCCAAAAGAACAAGGCTGCTGGGGGCTGTTTTTGTTACGTCACATGTCGAAGGCCACTCACTGCGAGACGCAGATGGGACGCTCGTGCCGGGTTCGGTCGGGGGACTCGTGTTCAAGGAGCGATGTTACGAGTTCCAGCCGAATGCTGACGATCAGCACTCGTGTCCGACTACAGAGCCGCTAAATAATTACACGCTCGGATTATTGGCGTCTCTATATTCCCCGTCCGACACGGAGCCAGCGTCGGAGTCGAGGGGGTATTTGTACCTTGTGGCATTTCCTCCGCATCTCGGACGCGGAGCTCGACGTCACCGCGCCGCCTCAGAAAGGCGTGACGTCAGCATCACGTGACGCGCACTCCACGGGGCGAAGTGGCGGATTTCCCCCTCGCGTGAAATACCGCAATAGGCTATCGTTGCGATTTGAAAAAGCGCTTCTTAGATATAGGTTATCAGAAAGCTGCAGGCGACATCACTTCACTCTGTCGCGGACTTTTTTTTTTCTCAATTTTTTTTGTAGGTCGGAAATGTGTTTTCTGCGATTTCAACTAAGGCCTCAGACAAGTGGGAAGCATGAATTGAGGTGCAAAAGTAGCTGAAGTGTCGTTTACTCTGAGGCGGAGCTTATTTAGTCGTCCGCCCTCACCGCGGACTTCGATCGATGACGTAAAATTCGAGCCCCACGGCCTTGTATCTAAAGTAGAATGTGGGCCTGTCGGGACTCGAAAAGCAAAAAATAAACGGCAATTGCGAGAAGAAGAAATAAATAAAGAAAGAAAGCTCTTATTAAGTGATGGTTCCGGCCGGGCCGGAGCAACAAGCGCGGCGTCAGCGAAGAGAGAAAGCCCCATAGAGTCGCCTCCGGGGCGCCGTGACACCAAAACGAGCTGTTGTTTTCTCCGCGCCCTCTCGGGGGGCCCCGGCTCATAGCCGGGCGAACGCGTCGCTGCCGTCCCAATCGAACCCACACGTCGAAGGGCGCGCCAAAGGTGCAGTAACACTCGGAGCCATCTATGCAGGGAGAGTTTGGCATTCTTTCTTGAACGTGCCGACAGGCTGGCAACTACGGCCCGAGAGAGATCTGGCAATCGAAATGTCTCCCCCCCCCCCCCCGCCATATTGTGTTACTAAATAATGACCCACACTGGATTAGCTCCCCCATGTCGGCAGTGACGCGTCATCGCACTGAAAGGGTTTCTCGTTATCGCTCTTGGCTCTTTTCACGGAATCAATAGACCATTTGCTGTCTTACCCAACGTTACTAGAACTCTCAGTTGGGAAACTCACCGTTGAAACCTGGGCCGCTGGCGTCCACCGAGACCGAGCTAAATGCGACAACAGCGCCACTCTGTATCATTTGTCTTAACTGTAGTCGCCTTGAGCTTTTAGAAAGCATGTTTTTGCGTAAAATCCTGCGAAAAAACTCTTTTTGTAGTAATGTTTATTGGAGATTAGTACAAAACAGGGGCGCGTGTTGTTTTTTAAAACTTTTAGTCTGCAAGTTTTTCAGTACAATTAATATTGTTTTTATACAACCGTGCCTCAGCGGGGATTTCAGGTAGCGCGTCCCGAGCTAGGCGCATATTAACCTAGAAGTATTCAGCGGCGCCTCCGCCTGGGAGGGAGGGGCGGTTTCTCGAAGCCCTTTCCACAGTATCTGTTCTGGCCCAAAATGGCCGATTACAATCAAAGGGAGTCACGTGCAGTTCCTCGACTGGCCGCTGCGGGAGAAATGGCGGCGTTGTGATCGCCATTAGCTCGGTTCTTGTGGACGAATTGGTGCCACTTTCTGAGAGCAGTCTCTATGGCAGTTTCCCAACTGAGTGGTTTTAGTAACGTTGGTCTTACCAGCATCAAGGAGAATGCAGGGATTGGTGTTCCACGCGCCACACGCGCACGCCTTTCCTGTATAAAAGATTCGAAGTAAATAACCAAAAAGAAAGCATTTACGAACGCGCGTGCAAGATGCCATTTGTTTTATGTTTTTGCTTGGAAAATTTACTACTGCTGAGGCCAGCACGTGTGGCGCGTGGAACACCAATCCCTGCATTCTCCTTGATGCTTGGGTAAGACAGCAATAGGTCTATTGCTCGCAATTACTTATCTGCGACAATCTCTAAAAAGACTACCGTCTGTCATCCAGTTGTCTAGAAAATTACTTTTCTACGTTCCAATCACCGCCACAATTCAACACCGCGGAAAGCGTTTGCTATATGCAGGAACTGCGAGAGATAGTGTAAACGTATTTATTATGAGAAACCGATGGAGAGGAGAATTCGTGCTCTAGATTGCCGGACTTCTTTGCTCGAGAAAGCATGTTTTCGTTTGAAAACAAGCATAAAAAAAAAGAAAACTTGTTTGTAAGTTATGTTATTGGAGATCAATAAAAGTGAGCGGTCTTTGAATGCCGCGATCAATGAGAGGCGTAACAGAGTACCGATGAACAATCAATATTTTCATAAGGCTACTTGCAAGCGCGAATTTAATAAGTGGGCTTGCTCAGAATGGAGTGGCGAAACGAAAACAAATCTTCATCTCGTACTATTGCAGGGTCGACTCGTTCTAGCTAGATTTAGCGGTTCGCAGGTCCCACCGTAGGCTCCGCCTAGAGCCACTAAATAAGCTATACGCTTCGGAGGGAACGACGCTTGACAGCCATCTTGGTGCTTAGAATCATGGTTGCCAGTTTTTTAAAACTCAATCTAAAAAATCGCAAAAACTTTTTTTTTTTTAGAAACGTTAGTACAGTTGGCGACAGAGAAAACGATATCACCCGAGCTTCCTACCAGGTCGTGTCTAAAGCCGAGGAAGTCGCATTTTTTCATCGTGACGACGATCGACAGTTGCGTCTGCTCTGCTCTAAGCACCAAGATGGCGGCGCCCACTCGAGCAGATCGGGGAACGGAGTGTCGATACTCGAAGCGTACGTATATAGCTCATTTAGTTGCTATAACTCCACCTCATCCGCCGAACTCTCTCAGTGTAAACGGCTCTGGCAGACGGCTCGTACTGTCGTAACAAAGGACACGCCGCAGACGTGATGACAGCATCATCTGCGAACATGCCCTCACGCGTGTTGGTATCATGTTCGTTTGCACATGCTTGAAGCATGTAGTTCTTCAGACCCTCAAAAAATGAATCCATCGCGTTGAGTCTCACTTGAAACCCGATAGGTTTTTTTCTTACGAGCTCCTATTGAACCGTCACGAGCCACCGCGTTTCAATTAAAATTTTAGCAATTGGATTTCAATGGAATGTTTGGCAATAGTGTTTCAATAGAATTTTCGCAACCGCCTTTTAAATATTTTTTTGCAACTGCGTTTAAAAAAATAAATCCTGCAACTTGTTCGGAATTTTTGATCTTATAATTCGTTAAAGGGGCGATGCAACGATTTTTGTATTTTGCGCAAATACCGGTTAGAAGGGATCCCTAACGTTAATGACCTATAAAACACGCGTTCGTTTTTCGCCCCCCACAGTCGAAGTCCCAGAAAAAATTAAAGAAAAACGAGCAGCGTTCATTCCCTCAACTCGCAGCCAGAACAAGCGGCCACGTGATCTGGAGCCGATTATATGCCGCCAATGTTCATCATAGCCACGCGCTGGGGTTGGCAAAGCACAGGACACGCGCTGAGTTCCAGACATTGTTATGGCTCGGGTATTGTCGTCGTTGCAGCGATTGGACACGGGCCACTACCCGAATGCTTCTCAAGCCAGTAATTCTCACGAGCCCAAATCGAGTGCCCACGCAATGCTCGGGTCCAATCTATGAACCGCATTCAAATATCGTCATTGGGTGTACTGCGATCCCCACGTTACGTCATCAAATTTTGCAAATTGAATGAAAATGATCGCTTTTGTCCTTGAAATTACACCGCAACAAAGAAGTTTCTTGACCAGTGGCGTTGCGTGCGAGCATCCTTGAGTCCCACTAGTGCCAGTAAGCTCGTGTAAAGTGAAAAACATTCCAAATGAGTATCGCTGCACTGCTCCTTTAAAGCGTGGAACACGGAAGAAACGAAGCGCACGAAGGAAACGAACACAAACATAAAAAAGCGCTTGCAGTCGCAACTCACTTATCACGCTTTCCGTGACTACTCCACAGCCTTATGTACGTGTATACGCCCGAAAGGTATTCATTTGGCTGGTGACCACCTCAGCGTCTACTACGTTCCCGCATACTAGCCCCTCCTCGGAAGGCTGATAAATGATATGCAGTGTTTCGACGTCATTGGACTCTTATCCTTAATAGAGAAAAAATATATATTGCCACAAGCAATCATCTTGGTGCAGCCGCTAAACACAAAATCGGATTCCAATCCGGTATGTTATCGCTTTCCGCACAGCACTGCTCATGACAACACGAGGCACGGTAGTTGCTCGCTTTAAGATACTTTATTGCTTTTTTTAATTTTATTTTTTTACGAAGTTACTAGTATAATGTCACTATTAGCCATGAGATGTTTCGGTGGCGCCCTCATTTGGTTACCTTTCGTGACGTCATTACCTTTCGTGAACAACAAGTTCGATGGTGTCTGTAATCGGCATGGTGGAAGCCTGAAATCATAGCGCTCTCAAAGCGACACTGCCAACACCGTCAAAATTGAAGTTCTTGCATTCCTCTTATTTCCGTCGATGAGACATGCTTTGCTGACGTCATGACAGCATCGGCCAATTGGAATGGGCCGACCACAGCGACGCTCGATCGCTCACTTCGCCAATAGTCACTGACAGAGTGAAAACAGCATGGCATGCATGTCTTCCAAACACCCGGTTTTCTCCACGCGCTGTCGTGCCTTCCACCGTATTTTAGTGCGCGCGCTAGATGCGCACAAACGTTAAACGTGTTTATTTTTATTTTTTTT
>JAZHYW010040494.1:0-10249 GCA_037355805.1 Ixodes ricinus | reverse complement strand
CCCCCCTCTCTCCCAGGACCTCTCTCTCTCCCCCCCATGAAAAAGAGGGCTTCATTTAAATTGTTAGGAGCGTTTACGACTGTACTAACTGAGGTCTGCCTAATGAAGTCTTGTCTAATATTGGATACAGAAGACAGCTTTAGGTTGTTGGTACAGCCGAGGAAGGAGGTCAACCTGGCCGCCTTCTGTGGGGTAGCAGGTCTGATTAAAATCCTGGGAGTGATGTGGTGCTTAGAAAGTGATAGTGTCAAGGCGTAAGCCAGTTGTAATAATTTTTTGCGTTCATAAGGTGTGAGCTCGCTGAATATAAAGAGAGTAAAGGAAAATACAGTCTCTGTTTTACCTCAGCCTCAAAAACTGGGTGATTGTGGAAAGTTGGACGAGGGGAGAAGACACTAAAGGAAGTCATTCAGAAGAAACATAAGACTAGGTATGTCGAGGCAGCGAGGGCGTGTATTTATAAGATTTATTTATCATGTGGCAAAGCAACAGGCCAACTGGACGTTGTATAAATGATAGGCTCAGGAAGTATGCACTGTCAGGTCTGGATCGTCACCCTCGGGAAATCTGGTTGTACACTGTGACAGATGTGTGTCCGGAGAATTGACAACACCATTATTCTGGCTCGAAAAACCAAAATAAAATGACAAGGGAGATATCCAGCGTTTTTTTAAAACCGAGTGCGCTGAAGGAACGTGTCAGTACCCGTCTATAGCCCTGTTTGGCTCTGCGTGGCTAAAATCTTTCTGTAAAGGAGATAGTGGCAGACGTACACTGGATTGGGCAGATGTTGAATTTGTAGCATGTCGGGGTTCACGCGCATTGTTAAGACAATGTCTGTCAGAGAATAACCTCTAAATAGCAGCTCTGTGTTGTTCGTTCCTTTTTACTGTCCGTTGTTGTGAAGGCGAATTTCAAACATATTCCGTCCTTCTTCTCCAGTATGACTGTGAGGCCAACGGTCTGCTCGGAGGGCTAATGATGTCGTCGTTGAGCATCTCCTGTACTTGCTCATGAATGGCCTCTCTTTCCTTTGCAGAAACGCGGTATGGCAGGCCGATGCACAGGAAGCGCATCGTCGTTCGGAACGATGCGATGCTTCGCAACTGTCGTTCGGCACACCTTCGACGTCGTCGCAAACCAGTTGTTGTATTCGGCAGGGAGGTCTCCTGAGCTTTCGTCATTCCGTGGCACTGAGCTTGGGGTCAACGTCGAACTTCGGTGGCGGTGTACTGTGCGGCTCAGATGGTTAGAGGCTCATCGGAGATCGCGCGCGATTCTCTGCGGCAGTTGCGGAGTTCCTCGACGTGTCCTGACGGCACCTTTCGTGAGGTGCCTGCCTCCGACATAAGTTTGTCGCGAGGAACACAGTGCGTCCGTCCTGCGGCTGCTGTGCGCCCTTTGCGACGCCTATCGCTTTTCCGACAAGCAGTTGGACGTCGACTTCCAGAAGAACTTCACGCGGGCGACTGCATCCGTCATGACGGTCACATGAACACTCGACCACGGCGGCAGGTTCCAGGGTCCGCAATGACTCGGACGGCGTCTGGCGACGTTTTGGATCCCTCCGGAGGTAAGACGGGCTTTCGCGGCGTCAACCTGTTTGCTCTAAGGTCTATCACGGCACCGTACTCACACTAGACGTTCAAGCCAAGATGACGTACTCGCACAGTCGTGAAGGACGACGAACTGGACTGGATACCGCCGTTCGCCCAGGCCATGCCTAGCAGAACGGCCTGGATGCAATCCCAGAAGAAATTCGCGTTTATTTTTACCAAGAGCGTACACTTTTATCATTTCGTCTTGGTTTGATTGTTCTCGAAAGTGCCTGTTCATTCTTACCCCGAACGCTCGATGCTCGAACCTTCTGGGCCGAATTTTCGCGATGGCGGCGCAGACTAGGGAAGGAGCCGCCCGCGACCTTGTCGAGTCGGTCTCGTGCTCGTTACGCCGCCAATCGCCACCCGCTTTTCTACAGCCTCGACGCTCGTTCTTTTCTTAGCCGAAAGCCTTATGTGCGTCATCGTTCAGTCGACCTTCAAAGCCTTTGGAGCGAAAACACGTCGGTGGCACGAAATGTACCAAAAAGTTTACGTGACCAATCAGGTGAATTGGAGGCAATGAAATTAAGAAGTATGACAAAGCGAATTAAGATGAATCAAAGTGAATTAAGATAAATTAAAGTGAATTAAGAGTTATTAAAGAGAACTAAGAGTAATCAATGGGAATTAGGAGGGACTATAAGGCAAATAAAGAGCAATCAAAGTAAATCGAGGAGGAATCAAGGTGAGGTGAATTAAGAGGAATTAAAGTGAATTATGATGATTAAAAAGACAAGTATGAGTGATCAGAGCTAATTAACAACGCACAAAACTAACGAAGAGGAATTAAAGTGAATTAAGAGCAATATAAAGTTAATTGGGAGGAATTAAAGCGAATTAAGTGGATGACTAAGCAAATTAAGCGGATGACTAAGCGAATCAAGATGATGTCTCAGGACATTGAGAAGGGTGACTCAGCACACTAAAAAATATGACACAGCACATTAGGAAGGATGACTCAAGCACATTAAGATGGTGTCTGTCTTCAACATATCGGCGCTTGGGCGTTCGCCTTCAAGTCGTTTTAGGGATGACTTGCCTCCTCTACTACCCATAAATTCTGGCAGTTTGACGACAGAAGCATAGAGTGCCCGGTCGTAGATTTGGAGCACGAGCATCTGGGAGCACAGAGCATCAAAGAGCCATTTCTCGGGGAACCTGGACGTCAGCACAGCTTTTGCAGCGCCGAGGACCCGAACATCATTTGTTCCCTCGGGATAAGTGTATTTCGGCGTCTCGCCGCAGCCGGGCGCCAGTCACGTGGCACTCTTTCAATCATTGTCCGCCGACTCCACGCTTTTTCATTTCGGCGGCCGCTTCTCGTGGCGATCTCGACAGGCTTTGTCAGCATATAGGAGGCTGTGGAATAACATAAGAGACCCTGTGAATTGTTTTCGTTTGGCAAATGTTCGCCGGATTAAATTTTTACTTTCAGTTCACTGTTGATCCTCTTGCCGCCTTCTGAGCGTGGCATTTCTGGTTGAAGTGCGGGGTACCGTGGCCGATGAAATGCACCCCTGCTAAGGCTTCGCAGCGCTAGCGCAGTCCCCTGCTCATGAAGACCGTCCGTGCAAACTACCGAGACTCGAGAAGCTGCCGTGCTTATGGTTTGCCCCCGGAATTTGGTTTACTGGCGGAGAGGACCTACCCAGCCGACGAAGCCGACGGTGATCAACTAATCTTCGCAGACCACAGCAACCGCCCCTTCGTTACTCGCCCGTCGCCGCCTCGTACCTCTACGTCTTTTACGTCAAGATCCACTAGGACGTAAAGAACTGGATTTAACACTACGAGAGCGCGGCATGCCATCGCGGATGGACTGCCGAGCAGTTTCTTCAAAGCCTCTACCTTCCATAAATGGCGGCGTTTTATATGAAAATATTTAGGCTTAATTTATTTTAGATCACGCTGAAAAGGACATTAAGATTCACCTCCGATGTATGTCGCTGCGATCGCACAAAGCTCGTAGCTTCAATCTTATTTTCTGACCACCGTGCTCTCCAGAATATCGAATTTTGTCTTCCAATATTCTGGACAACGTCTGTAAAGAAGAGAGGAACAGAAAAAAGCTGTTTAAAAACACAAAATTATCAATGCATTCATAATTGTTTTCGTTTCAACGTATTCCTGTAAACCTTCGCACCCCTCCCACCCCCCCCCCCAAAAAAAAAAAATAAGGGTGGTTTTGTTTTAATTTAGGCATAAATTTGGGGTCAAACTTTTAATTTTGACGAAAATATATATCTTTTGGGGAAAACCCTTCTATGACAGAAAGTGCAAACCGCAAGTTCGGGCGATTTTTCGTTCTCGAGTTATGGACATTTTAAGCAGCCGAAGCGCAAACTGACCTTTCTTCGCCTGTCGGAGGTGTCATGTTTCACTCCTTTCTACTTTTTGCCTTTTTTCGGTAGTGGAATGCAACGTTTTTTGGCCACTCTCAGAATAGCGGTATTTTTGTGATCAATATTATTATTGTGATTAGTTATCTTCACTTTTGTTTTAAATATTGTGAAAGTGTGTCCCTTGACAATACTTGTCAAAGTTTGACCAGCTCTTCCATGTGACTTGTTTGCCATGTCGTAACATATTTAGTATTTTCAGAAAGCTGAGAGCATATTCTTTCTATTGATAACGAATTTAACGCTGTGTGTAAAAAAGAAAGGGTAAAGTAACTCCGTGAAGCAAGGCACTATTTCAAAATATTTGCAAATTGGAGGCCGTTTAATAAAAAAACAGCCTTTTATTTGGCAGATTTTTTTCTCTTGGTAGCTACTGCAGGTCTTTATAAGGTAATATAAATAGAAAATGTAATATGTTGTTTGTATTGCAGCTAGTAACAGCTTGAAATCCAATTTTGTTTGACTGTTCTGTCACTAAATTAACTTACTCGCTAAAAAGGCACTATTCAAAATTGGCGCCTCTTTTTTTTAATAGATACCCGTGAACACACTTATTCTCTGATAGTTAATTTCAGTGCGATTATTTACATGGGATATATTTTAGAAAATTTGCCCATACGATGGTTTTGATCAATATTTGTCAAAGTTTATCAGCTCTTCCGTGTGACCTATATGAGGTGTCCTAAGATGTTTAGTATTTTTCAGAAAGCTTAGAGTATAGCCCTTCTAACGAGAACAAATTCGATGTTGTGTGTGAAGTGAGAAAGGGCAGTGTTTTCCCGTAAAGCAAGGACTATTTGAAAAGATTTGCGAATTAGAGGTCAATTTTCTAAAAATCCGACCTTTGATTTGGCTAATTGTTTTTCTAGCTACCTGTTTCAGTGCTTTATAAAGCAAAATAAACTGAAACTGCAATATTTGTTTCAGTACGGCGGCTATAAAAGCTCACATTTTGGTTTTTGTTCACTTGTCGCCCAGTAATACAAGTAACTCACAAAAATACACTATCTATAATTAACACTTCTGAATTTTTTAGTAGCTACCTGTAAATTCCTTTAATAAAATAAAATACAAACGGCTAGTTATACTAATAAAGCGTTTAGGTCATAATATCTTATTTTTGTTGTTAATTCTCAAACTGCCTCTCTGCAGCAATATTGGACGAAGTTCAGCACGCTGTGCTGTGTAAGCTAATCATTGTGTTTTAAGGATCTTTACACAACCGCAAAAAGTCCAATTGAGCTCTTTCCTTTGAGTTTAATTTGAATATTTTGCGCTTAACATATAGAGCGGAACATTTGCCTGAAAGCGAATATATCGACAACTTGCAAGCTTGAAGTCGCTTTTCTAGAAAACCCAACTTTAATTTCTTTTATTTTTTATTCACAGTTAGATAATATAGTAGTGTGTCAGGAACTATCAACATATATTTTAATATATTGTTTGTAGGCCACTATTAGGACTCGAATATCGTGCTATGAGAGTTTTCAACAGGACTTCGCATAGGCGCTCAGCTCAGCAGAACTTTGACCTATGTAAGGTTTTCTATTTATTGTTTGTACTTGCCTCAATATCTGAGCATAAAAGCCAGTGAAGCAACAATATTTATCCTAACAATATTTATTTACTTTTCCCTGGAGTGATTTGCAAGGTGTGTCAGCTTCGCCCCTATGTATTGACGGAGAAGATACGTAACATCTAGACGCCCGGACAAACTGAAGTCGAGGGAAAAGTCTAAGTAACCCGGCATGGATCACTGAAAATAGAGATGAAACCTAAACACATGACTAACACAATTGAAGCCTTACACGCTGCGAAATGCTCGTTATTTTACGAAAGTGTCCATATGTGCACTAAATAAATCGTATTTTCCAGCAGGGGTAGAAGCTGAGCTAGTTGGTGGTTCATATTACAACGGTTTACCCAGCTGAACGACGAAAAGAGGGAGAAAGGAGTGAAGACAGACGTCGCTGGACTACCAACTATTTAATGACGATCGCCTGTTCCTCTCTTTTGTGTACTGGCGTTGTGGCTACCTTCTCGGAACTTATTCCATCATTTAATGTTGTTGCTCCTCTATTATTGTCTTCATTTTCTTCTTACTTGATCTTTCTGTGCCATCTCGGATACTGCTTTTCCAGTAACCGTACGAAGGCCAAGCTCGTGCAGGCCAGTCGAAATGGGAACCATCTTGGCTCGCCACAAAGACCAGCCCGCTCGCAAAATACTTGAAGCCTTGGCCATAGAAGATAAAGAAAACTGCGTTAGTTCTCTATCTATTGCCCTCCAGGAAAGCGAAAAAAGATTCCTTCGGAAAACCAGTATCCGAGATGGCACAGAAATATCAAGTGGAAGAAAATGAAGACAATAATAGAGGAGCAACAGCATTAAATGATGGAATAAGTTCCGAGAAGGTAGCCACAACGCCAGTAGACAAAGAGGAAGACGAAGGATCAGTATTCAATAGTTGGTAGTCCAGCGATCGCCTGTCTTCACTCCTTTCTTCCTCTTTTCGTAGTTCAGCTGGGTAAACCGTTGTATACGTATTTTCTAAGCGTCAGATACTAAATCGTACATACGTATATGCACTAAATATCAGTTTGATATAAGAAAATATGACAATTAAATGTCAGGTTCGGTATTCGCAACTTTCAGCGATGGTGGTACCGCGTTGTGAGAATCGAGCACCCTAGCTCCAGGATGATCGGCGTCATAATAAATGGGCTTGCCTCACACCTTCCTGGCATGAAAAAATAACGTAAGGCTCTAATACTGCTCCTATATAATAAAACCTAGAATTACTCACGCTGCCGCAGACCCAGCCTCGTACCGCTGTTCTACGACGATCATCCAGATGACAGCCATTTTGATAGGCACCACTGCGCCCCTATAGGTCGTGAGTTGCGAATTTAAACTCAAAGCCAAAAGCAAAAGGCCCCAGAGGAATTTGTTAACGCTATGCATTCTCCGAATAGGGAGGAAGTAAGCGCTGTGCCCGCACTTTTTGTGGATACGAACCTCTAAACTTTTTTTAAGTGCACTACTTCGAATTTCATTAATGTTTATGGTTGGATATTGAGGTAACTGCTAACGACAAAGGAAAACCTTGCATAGGCCAAAATTCAGCTCAGCAGAGCGTCTGTGCGCAGCCCCGTTCAAAACGCTTATAGCCCGAGATTCGAGTCTTAATGGCGGCCATACAAACAATGTATTACAATTTCTCGTTGGTAGTTCTGATAGACTACTATATTACCTAGCTGTGAAGAAAAAGAAACGAAATGAAAGGTGGGTTTATTAAAATTCGATCTAAACTTGGTAGTTTCCAAAATATTAGTTTTTCAGGCACAAGTTGCGCATTATATATTACGCAACAAATATTAAAATAATACTCTAAAGTAAGAGCTTAATTGAAGCTTTACGGTGATGTAAAGATAATAAAAATATGTTGATTAGGTCACACAGCACAGCTTGCTGAAATATGGCACCCCCGATAAGCTGAAAAGACGCCTGTTTCCACCTTGGCCGCTTCAATGGTCCATAACTTCAGAACGAAAAAACCGACAAACGTGTCGTTTACGTCTTGTTTTAATATAGGAATTGCCCGAAAACAAGTAGTTTTTTGCCAAAAAATAAATTATCCATCCAAAGTTTGTGTTTGTGTTGTAGATAAATTACCTACAGAGTAATTAAGTCGTTTTTTATTTGAAACATAGAATGTGAAACTATCTGCCTACGTTGCTCCTTCGTTTATCTAACAACTTGACATTGATGGTAGATCGAAAACATGTTTGCTTTTATATATTACTGTAAACGCAATTTTCGCAAGGACCAAATGTTTTGCGAATTTAGAAAATTCCCTACGATTTAGGAAAAATAGGTCCTGTGAAATAATCGAGAAAAATTTTGAAATTCCGGAAGCTGCATTGAGATGCTGTGCCTTTTTGAGAAACAATCTGACAACGGGAAAACACGAAGAAAAGGTTCTCACGTGATCAATACATATGTTATTTTGATAACATTCGTATATTACACACAATTATGCAATAAACCTCAATTCATGGGCATCTCAAATCACTGTCACCATATGTTCTAACTTTTGATTCGGAAAAATGCAGAACAAACAAATAATTTAAAAAATTTAGCTTTGTACCGATCCGTGACAATTGAAGCCTGCAAAAATTAAATCGTTTATACTTTATTGAAATATCTCCATTCAGAGTTAGTGGTGTATTACACTAATCGGAGGTGGCCGTACTTTAAATTATTTGAGTATTTTATCTACATATTGTATATACAAAATGGACCCAAAGGAAACCAAACTTTTTTGTTAAAAAATCGCGTATTTGTGTTTATACGTTCAAACTCTAGGCATCTTCAAAGTAATCTACGCCTGTTGCAATACACGTGTCGACACGTTTCTTCCAATGCTCGATACACCTTTAAACTTGTCGATTTTGATGCCTCTCAGTGCTTCTGTCGATTTTAGTCTCACCTATTCCACATCGATAAACAATTTCCCTTGAAAGGGAAGCTAAAACACTTCTTGAAAAAAAACGAGTTAGAGGTGAATTTTGGCGTATTTTTATCCAATGCCACGTTGGTTTTCCGCGAAGAGTAACTAAACGCGAGAACACGCGAAAAACATCCGACAAGCCGTGACGTCAACCTAGGTATTTGGGCCGCCAAGCGCGTGCAATCGCTAGCTTGCCAGGTTTATTCCCCGCCCTGACACCAATCGGGACGTCTCTTTCTGACCTTTTTGAAAATAGCAAGAATGAGCGTGCACAGCTTTGACGGGCGCTGAAGATGCGCGAAAGCGAAGATTCCGAAAACTCCTCACGCCTCGGGAAGGAGGGGCTTCAGCGGTGTTTTAGAAAATTAATGTCTGCAGCCTCCGTGCAGAAAATTGCAAAATAAATCTCAATATTCGTGATACTGAAGGCCAAATGGAAGACGATTTAGGTGTTTTTCCTCAAGTACAAGATCGCTTCAGTTTTATTTTTAAAAACTTTTCGCATCCGGCAAAACAAAGCACGCGTCAGCACGCTGACAAAAACTTGTGATCACAGGATGTATAATACATAGAGTTATTACAATAAACGCTAGAGGCTGCAGCTGGCGCTAGTGTCTACGGGACTTCCGGTTGCAAATTGAAGCAGAGAGCATGCAGTCTACATTTCCAGCCTCCCTGTGTATTCCTATGGGAAAACGCGCGTGAATTTTGTCTCTTCGCCGGAAAATAACATGAATAACTTTTGTCATATCGGTTGTACCGGATAGTATGTACCTTTATTGGTATTGTGAAAGTGTAATTGATTTGAGTTACAGCATTTTTCTTTACCACTGAGCGATGTTAAACTTCGCTCTATTTCAGGCCCAAACCCCTGTTTCAAGGAAAGTATGTGAAAACGAGCGACGGTTCTAAGCAAACTAACGATCGAAAGGAATGTAGTGTGTGTTCAGGTTCGCTAGCATTTCGGTGGTGCTTATATATTGCTAATATGCCCGTCCTGTCATTGGATGAAAATGACTCCGTCGTGCGCATCTTTACGATCGGTTAAAGAAACATTCGAACGCAAAAAATAAAGCACGTGAGCTACGAAAGGTATGTCTTTTTATTATTTCCCATGTCGGGCAGTTTTTATCGGGCACCTGCTCTCTGGCTTCCCCTATTTGCAAAGATTTGGAGCGTGCGGGTGATGCTTTGAACCATTTGAACCCAGAACAAGCATCTTCACAGTACTTATTTATTGCAAATCTGACTATATTACGTGACTTTCAATTTATTTTGATCGTCTGCAAGCACAAGGAGTTACTTATCCAGTGTTACTGCGTAGTTCTTGCCGCCTCTCTCGGTTTTCTACATGTCCTTCGTTCGTTTGGCACGTATATCCCCCATGTTGGAAAGCGTCGACGCCGTGTTCGCGCTAACAGTGTCCGACAGTGCACAAAAATACACGTACGAAGCCGTTTTAGCACCGTTTTTAATGCGATGAATTTGAAAGAAAAACGCCGTAACTGACCATTTATTTCGTCTGCGTGACTGAGAAATGTTCCAATGTGCCTAGTACGTACAAGTTATTCGTGATATTTGCTCTTATAATCGAGCGCAGAGAGAAAATGCACTCGCTTTTTCCCATAGGAATACATTACCGGAAGTCAAATTTAGACTGCTTGCTGTCTGCTTCAAAATGCAACAGCACACTAGCGCCAGCTGAGCCTCTAGCGTTTATTGTAATAACTCTATGG